>JAJONQ010038111.1:0-11509 GCA_036250385.1 Solanum microdontum
CCCCCCCCCCCCCCCCCCCCCCCCCCCCCCCCCCCCCCCCCCCCCCCCCCCCCCCCCCCCCCCCCCCCCCCCCCCCCCCCCCCTGTGAACACTCGATAGTTTAGATATGAAACTAGTATATAATCACGTAGCTCTTAACAAGACTAAATATATATATATATATATATATATATAAGTTCCACATTATGTGTATTTCTTAGGTCATTAACAATCAATTTCTCTTCAAACACCACTTTCACTTACCATCTTTTAATTCATCATTTTCTTCTATCGACGTCTCAATTAATTAACACTCTACTAAAAATGTCGAATGCTCGTATTGCAAGGTTTGTTAGTGAAGCAGCACCACCACAATTTGTAAATATTATGAGAAATAGAGCATCAAAGATGTTGGAGACAATCAAAGAAGATGATAAAGAAGTTAATTATGAGACATCATCAATTTCTCCAAAGAGTTCATCATCTTCAATGAAGTCTAAGTATTTTGTCAAAAAAGTTCAAATGTCTTTTCCTTTATTTGGAACTAAATCCTCTTGTTACAAGTGAAATTAATCCATATTAATATGTGTTGGTTAAGTTTGTATGCTAATTTCTAAATTAGTATATATTATATTATCCATCCAAGTGAGTTTGTGTTTAAGCAAAGATACTCTCTTTGTTCGAGTTTTGAGAATGGAGTCGCCTCTGATAATTAAAAAGGGTTTTACTCCAAATTGTGAGACTTTTCTGGCGTGAATCTGTATTAATCAGGCTCTAAAATAGATATCAGACAACATATATATGAAAACTAAGAGCAAAAGATACTCTATTTGTTCCTGTTTATGTGGCAATGTTTCCTTTTTAGTCCGTTCCGAAAAGAAAGAGAATTTTCTAAAGTTGGAGACATAGTCCTCTTCTTTATGTATTCTTCCATATTATTACAATTTTCTTTTCTTATTGGAAAACAAAATAAGTATTTTTCTTCCATATCCAACCGGTTTAAGCTTATATTGCTTAGACTCTTCAAAATTATTATCGCATACGTGTCGGATACTTTTAGAGTATCAGACACACATGTCAATTTTTTTTTAAAGATCCAACAACATAGTGTTCAAGGTAATGATATATTTGCCCAAATCTATTAAGATATGGATTTGGAAGAGAAGAGGAAAAAAAAAACTTATTCGCACTTAATATTTAAATCACTTACTTAATTTGATGTAAACACTAAATGCGGGTTCACAGAGGATTTGTTTTACTTTTCATTTTGAAAAACAAATTAAATCAAAAACAAAACTGTCATGAAAAAATTATAAAAAAAATTGATCTGAAAAATCTCCCTAGAGGAAAGAAAATCAATTTATATTATCTTTGCCTATTTGATTATCTTCCTCTAGTGGAGATTTTTCTATTTTCATTGATCATTCATCAACAATCACATATCTTTTTATCTTAAGTAAAAAAAAATTTCTTGTTAATTTTGTGATTCCTTAGAAAATAAATTTAAATATTTGAGGTTTCTTCATACCTGAAAATTATAAATTTGGAATTTGTTTTTTTTTGTCTAGATGTAAATGTAAATTTTTAGATAATTTCTTGTTGGATGTGCAATAGGTTGATCAAAATTGAATCTTTGGAGCTTTAGGTGATTCATATAGTACTATTATCAATTAGCCAGTAGCGAAATCAGAAATTTCGTTAACGGTGTTATTTTGACCTGTATACTAAAATTTTTCGACGAAAGGTGTTCATTTGATTTCTTTGCATCTCCTTTTAGAGATTACAAGATTGTTTTTTTCTTCCTTTCTTTTTTTTGTTATGTTTGATGGCTGATATTGGCAAGGCAATGTCTCGATTCGACGTAGAATCGTTACAAGAAATGCATTGTGTTCAAGAACAACTTATAGAGAAGTTGTACAATGAGTTGGATGAAGAAAGTGAAGCCTCATCTAGTGCAGCAACTGAAGCGTTATCGATGATTTTACGTCTACAAGGTGAAAAGGCTGCAGAGGAAATGGAAGCAGAACAGTACAAGAGATTTGTAGAAGAAAAAATGAGTCATGCTGAAGAATCATTATCTGTTTTACAAGAACTTATTGATCAAAAACAGATGGAGATAGATGAATTGGATCATCATGCACAAGCTTATCGAAGTAAGCTTGTGAGTATTGGCTATGATGATGATATTGATGATAGTGATCTCGAATATCTCGAGGATTTAGAAGGAAAAATGATTGTTCAGTCTATTGGGAGGTGTAAATCCACTCCGAATATCCCATTGAAATATGCTAATATGAAAAAGGATGTTCTTAAAGACGAAAAGATCAGTCCAAAACGCGATTTGAATGATGTTCCAACGGCTGGGAGTATAAGTTTATACTGTGAGCAGATCGAAAAGTTGGAAGAAAGAGTGAAACAGATTGCTGGTGCTAACTATGCGAAAGTGTCTAGTTTACCAGTTTCTAAAAGAAGCTCTTGTAACAATTTCTTGGAGCAATTTAAAGAAACGTACCTCGTTCAGCATCGAGGGAATAAATCAGATAACGAAGTTGCTGCTAGTCGTTCTGCTTCTCCTCCGAATGTTCTTGATGTCTTTGAAGTCCCTCGAGCCATTAAAGACAAAGATTTTGTTGTCCGAAAGGAGGCTCAAAAACAACTTGTTAAAGATGAAACTGATTCGCATAAGAAATATTTAGTACCTATGCAGCATTTGGATATTTGTCCTACAACTAGTGCTTCAGAAACAGCAGAGATTCGTCATGTCAATAGGACGACGTTTGAGATAGCTGAAGTCGAGAGACAAGGTACGAGGCAAGAACCCGAGAGACATGAAGAGCTAATGTGGTTACATGACATGAAGGAGCAACCAAATTTAGTACCTGAGCAGCATTTTGAAATTTGTCCAGCAACTAGTGCTTCAGAAACAGAAGACATTCGTTGCGTCAATAGGACCACGTTTAAGAAAGCTGAAGTCGAGAGACAAGGTACGAGGCAAGAACCCGACAGACACAAAGAGCTAATGTTGTTACATGACATTAAGGAGCAACTAAATTTAGTACCTATAAAGCATTTGGAAAATTGTCCAATGACTAATGCTTCAGAAACAGCAGAGATTCGTTGTGTCAATAAGAAGTTTGAGATAGCTGAAGTCGAGAGACATGGTATGAGGCAAGAGACAGAGAGACACAAAGAGCTAATGTTGTTACATGACATTAAGGAGCAACTTAATTTAGTACCTATGCAGAATGAGAACAAGTTACTTAGAGTAGGTGAAGCTGCTTCTCCTACCACTAGTGCTTCAGAAACAGCAGAGATTCTTCCTGTCAATAGGACGACGTTTGAGGTAGCTGAAGTTGAGAGACAACGTACGAGGCAAGAATCTAACAGACACGAAGAGCTGACGTTGTTATATGAGATCAAGGAGCAACTAAATTTGATGCAATCTGACATTAAAACTTGGAAAAATATCAAGTCCTATCCAAGAAATGAGGCATCTGTAGTTTCTCTAACAGAGGTACTCTCTTTAACTGCTCTGTATGTGTTTGTGTTGCTATAAAAAAAATATTGTGCTCGCGATAAGCTATGTTTCTCGGACTCTCCAAAATGTTGTGGCACCCCTGATCAGTATCCTCCAGAAAAGCACTGCTTTTGGAGGATCTGACACGCACCCCTATTCAATATCCTCGAAATGCACTACTTTTGGAGGATCCTACATGCACAAGTCGACAATTTTGACGAGTCCTAGCAACATAGGCAATAAGTATATAAAATCTGACAGTGCATTGATTTGGTGGACAGGTGATGGCTTGTTTTTGGCTTTGATCCAGCTATCAAAAAGCTTGCAAGTTCAAGATGTTGAGATTTTTGCTTATTATGGCTTTTGAGTTGAGACAGTCAGTGTCCGAGCCAAGATTTTCACTAATAAAGTAGTAATTACACGAAGAAGCTAAGGGGATTCAACATATACTATATATACATAAAAGATAATTTTGTTCTTGTATATACCATGTAACTTTCAGCTAAACGGGATTCGGATGAACCCCCTTGCTCCCTCCTAGCTCCGCCCCTGAGTTTAGTAGTACTTTTGGCCTTTTTACGAAAATGGTCCCGTAGTACGATTCGATTATAAAATTGATTATTAGTGCCTTGTAAAAGTTTGTATTTCAAGAATCTGCAACAATTGACCATATCAACCAAGAAAAGATCTTTTATCTTGTTATCAAGTTTCAAGTTTTGTATAATTAAATTTTTTAATCAACAATGACTATACATAAGTATATTTTTGATACTAATGGTTAATTAGTCTCCTATTTCTTATGTCATTCATGATGAATTCCTTGATTCTACACTCAGAATAGTTGTCGTTCGGATCCTTCAAAAATTCCTTCAAGTGTGTGTGTCGGATCCTTCAAAACACGTCATTTTTGCAGAATCCAAGCAACATAGCTTAACTATGCATTTATTTTTTGCAAAGGTTTGGGGAGACTTGAATATAACACCTTTTTTTCCGACTTTTATAGGTCATAGAATTGTGTGCCCACTCCTTTATAGGTAATTGAATTGTGTAGCCAACTCTATGGAAAGTTTTAAATTAATAGAGTAATGTCTATCAATTGACTTTTTTTCTCTGATTTCGTTTCAATTTATCTAACTTACTTTCCTTCTATAAATCCAACATTATGTATGACATATTTAATATCACGAGATTCAAAAGTCTTTATTACCGTCTTTATAATACACAATTGTCAAACACATTGTAAGTTATTTATTTCTCAATTCTTCTCTTTTTTTTTCTTCCAATGTCTACAAACTCATCAGACAAGGTTGTTCACCTTGATGAAGTGATTGTAGCCATGGTGCCATTTCCTGATTTTAGCCATCTCAATCAGCTCTTCGTTCTTGCTCGTTTCATCGCTTCCCATAATATACGAGTACACTTCCTCTGCCTTGCTGATCGGAACCAAAATTTGAAACGTCGCGTCCAAGGTGGTCTATGTGCCTCAAACATCCATTTTCATGACCTTTTGGTACCTTCTTCTCTTGATGCTGGCAATGATTTGCCTTCGATTATTATATTTATGAAAAAGCTCGTCGAGCCCATTAGAAGAACTTGTACTGATATCTCTACCAATGCAAAGAGATTGGTTATAATTCATGATTCCATAATGACGGAGCATATAAGGGATGTTCATTCATTGATCCCAAACGTGGAGTCTTATATGTTCCACGCCATTTCAGCTTTTGCAAGATACTCTATGCTCCGACAAAGTATTGATCACTTAGTTGATGATGATGATGATGATCATGAAAAAATGATCAAACAAATGCACGATGAGTTTCCATTGTTGGAGAGCTGTTGTGGACCATATGCAGCAGCACTCGTTAGAAAAGAACATGAATGGAAGCTCAACTCAGGAGAAATCATGAACTGGTGCAGAGAAGTCGAAAGTAAGTACCTGAATTTACTTGCACATACAAAAGGCAAGAAGTATTGGGCTATTGGTCCACTTCATATGTTGCTAGAATCATGCGACTCTAGCAACATGACGAAGCATGAATGTCTAGAATTTCTAGACGAGCAAGACGTTAACTCAGTAATATTCGTCTCGTTTGGAACAACCACTACATTAACACAAGAGCAAGTCAATGAGCTCGCGCTTGGTTTAGAACAGAGCAATCATAACTTCATTTGGGTACTAAGACAAGCAGATAAAAAAATGGAAACTGAAAATTTTGAAGAGAATGATGAGAAGATTGAATTGCCAAAAGGGTTTGAAGAAAGAGTGGAAGGAAGAGGACTAGTGGTGAAAAATTGGGCACCACAATTGGAAATCTTGGGACATTCATCGACAGGCGGGTTTTTGAGTCACTGTGGATGGAATTCTTGTCTCGAGAGCATTAGCATGGGGGTGCCTTTAGCAGCTTGGCCAATCAATTACGATCAACCATTTAATGCTGTTTTTGTAACCAACTTGCTGAAGATTGCAACATCTGTTAGGAGTTGGGCACATCGAGAGGAATTGATGACAGCATCAACCATTGAGAAAGCTGTCAACAAGTTGATGGGAACGACAGAAGGGATCGAAATGAGGCAAAGGGCAGTAGAGTTGAGCAATAAGATCAAGAATTCTGTTAGCCGTGGAGGAGCTGCACGCAAGGAAATTGAATCTTTCATATCCTGTATTATCAAATAACTTCATTAGGATTAGTAAGGTAAGGCCTAGGCCCCCTTGCTTGCACTTATCCCTATTGATATTTTTTATGTTTAATAAAAGGCCACTAGACACTGTCTAGTGGTAAATTTGCGGAAAATAAATAAATAAAATAACTTCATAGGGGTGTCATTTAGACACACAGCTAAGAAGAAAGACAAGAAAACATCGCAATATCGCTTGTTTTATTTTTATTGTTAGTGAAAAAAATAACCAACACTAAGTGAAGTTAGGTCGAAGTAATCGAACCAATAAATTTCGAATATCAAATGATTGAACCGCAATGTACAAGGATGATTCGATGAAGCTCAAAATGAGGATAACAATAGCTCATCACTTTCATCAAATGAATGTGGCATTAACTCTTTTATGTGGGAAAAAACAAATATAGAAAGAGTTTAAGTTACATAGATCGATCGACCGTGTGAAAAATATTTATATAATTAAGTAATTTAAAAGATTTTCCTTTTGACTTTCCATCTGGTGTTCGGTACCCTCATTGGAGTTCAACTATATCCGAATCGCACATTGTAAGGCCCATTTTGGGGGCAACAGTCCCAATATGATTTTTTCTATATCCAGGGTTCAAACCCGTGATCTCGATTTAAGGGTGAAGAGATCCCAACCATCCCATATTGGTAATAAGTTATTTAAAAGATAATTAGCTAAAGCAACGGACACCGAATGAAAATTGGACATTAGAAAGGGTCGTCCCTACAACAATAATATAATAACATATCTTATGTAATTCCATAAGTGAGTTCTAGGAGGGAAGGATGTATGCAGACCCTAACCCTATCTTTGTGGGGTAGATAAAATGGCTTCGATAGATCCCTGTCTCAAAAAAGTGTCGACCAAACGATAAAAAGGAAAACAACAATTACAAAATGACAAGATACAAAGAGCAAATGAAGCAACAAGTAGTTGTGATAAGTGAAGAATAAAATACTAAGCTAATAAGAAACAATACTACACTGAATAAAAAGAAGATTAGAAGAAGGGACTGACCCCTTGCCTATCCCACATAAAAAGTATGACAACACTTAACTACTTTACTGCTCTTCTACCCTAATTCTCGACCTTTATGTCTTCCTATCTATGGTCCTTTTGTCAGTAAGATGAAGATATATCATGTTCTATCAAATCACCTCCCCCAGTATTTCTTCGACTTACTTCTACCTCTTCTAAAACCTGCAATAGCCAACATATTACAACTCCTTAGTGGTGCATCCACATTCCACACACATATTCACATGTCCAAACTATCTCAATCTCGCTTCGATCTCTCATCAACAAAAATATATTTTGCATCAAAAGGTGATCTCAGTTGAAAATAGAATAACATGTGTTTAGGAATTCAACAAGATTCTTATATACTACTCTCGAGTATTACGACGGTTTGCCATCTAAAAGAAATCCGCAAAGGCAGGTAGGTGCGGACCTAGAAACTCAATGAATAATGAGTCGACCCCTCAAACCTTTTCACTTAAATAACAAGCTTAAAGTCCTTGCAAGGTTCGAAATCATTACATGCACTTAACACATGCATCACTCGTCTTGCTCAGAGTGGAACACTTAGCATCACATATTTTGATTACAAAAACATACTCAGTGTGATTCCACAAATAGGGTTTTAGTGTTTATTAGCCCATGGATCTGGCGTCTTGGGGTACTCAAAAAAAAAATTTGAAAAAACTTTATGAGGACCTCTATAATGAGTTGGGATAGCATTACGTATAGTCCCACTATTTTTAAGGCATATTTTTGCATTTACGAGCTAACCTTTTTAGGAATTACGCGACTTTCTTGATTTGTTTCATGTGTATTAGCCCATGGATCTGGCGCCTAAGGGGCACCCAAATGTTTTTTTCTGTAAATTTTGTGAGAACCTCTATAATGAGTTAAGGGATAATTACGTATAATCCCACCATTTTAAGGCATATTTTTGCATTTACGAGCCAAATTTTAAAAATTACATGACTTTCTTGGTTTTTCGTGTGTATTAGCCGATGGATCTGGCGCCTTGGGGCACCCAAATTTTTTTCTAAAAAAACTATATGACGACCTCTATAATGAGTTAAAGGAGAAGTACGTATAGTCCCACCATTTTAAGACATATTTTTGCATTTACGAGCCAACTTTTATGAATTACGTGATTTTCTTGATTTTTCGTGTGTATTAGCCTATGGATCTGGACCTTAAGCACCCGAATTTTTTTCTGTAAAAAATTTATGAGGACCTCCGTGATGAGTTGGAGGAGCATTACGTATAGTCTCACCATTTTAAGGCATATTTTCGTATTTATGAGCTAAATTTTAGAAATTATGCTACTTTCATGATTTTCGTGTGTGTTAGGCCATCGATATGGCACCTTAAGGCACCTGTAAAAAGAATTCTAAAAAAATAATATGAGGACCTCCGAAATGAGTTAGGGGAGCATTACGTATAGTCCTACCATTTCAAGGCATATTTTCTCATTTACGAGCCGAATTTTAGGAATAACGCGACTTTCTTAGTTTTTCGTATGTATTAGCCCATTGATCTGGCACCTTGGGCAACCAAAAAATTTTCTGACAAAACTTTATGAAGATCTCCGTAATGAGTTGGGGTATCATTACATATAGTCCCACCATTTTAAGGCATATTTTCACATTTACGTGCCTACTTTTAGAAATTACGTGGTTTTCTTAGTTTTTCGTATGCATTAGCCCATGGATCTGGTGTCGTGACCACTCAAAATTTTTCTAAGACAAGACTTTATGAGGACCTCCACAATGAATTGGGGGAGAATTACATATAGTCCCACCATTTTAAGGCATATTTTCACATTTACAAGCCAACTTTTAGGAATTACGCGATTTTCTTGATTTTTTGTGTGTATTAGCCCATGGATCTGGCTTGGCGTCTTGGGCACCCAAAAAAACATTTCTGAAAAAACTTTATGAGAACCTCCATAATGAGTTGGGGTAGCATTACGTATATATAGTCACAACATTTGTTTAAGACATATTTTCACATTTACAAGCCAACTATTAGAGATTATGCGACTTTCTTGATTTTTATGTGTATTACCACATGGATCTGGAGCCTTGGGGTACCCAAAAAAAAATTTAATTTTTTTTTATGAGTACCTCCGTAAGGCATATTTTCGTATTTATGAGCAACGTTTAGGAATTACGCGACTTTCTTGGTTTTTCGTGTGTATTAGCTCATGGATCTGGCGCCTTGAGGAACCTGAATTGTTTTTCTGAAAAAACTTTATGAGGACCTCCGTAATGAGTTGGGGGATCATTACGTATAGTCCCACAATTTTTAAGGCACTTTTCGCATTTACGAGCCAATTATTAAGAATTACGCGACTTTCTTAGTTTTTCATGTATTTATGCCCATAGATCTGATGCCTTGGGGCACTCAAAAAAAAAAAATTGAAAAATCTTTACGAGGACATCCGTAATGAGTTTGGGGAGCATTGCGTATAGTCCTGCCATTTATAAGGCATATTTTTCAATTATGAGCCACCTTTTAGGAATTGCGGGACTTTATTGGTTTTTCGTGTGTATTAGCCATGAATTTTGTGCCTTGGGGCACCCATAATTTTTTTCTGAAAATAATTTATGAGGACCTCCATAATGAGTTGGGGAGCATTAAGTTTAGTCTCACCATTTTATTAAAGCATATTTTCGCATTTACGAGCCAACTTTTAGGAATTACACAACTTTCTTATTTTTTAATGTGTATTAGCCCATGGATCTGGGGCCTTTGGCACCCAAACTGGAAAAAACTTTATGAGGACCTCCGTAATAAGTTGGAGGAGCATTTCGTATAGCTCCACCATTTTTAAGGTATATTTTCAAATCTTTAAGACAACTTTTAGGAACTACACGATTTTCTTGTTTTTTCACGTGTATTAGGCCATGGATTTGGCGCCTTGAAGCACCCAAAAGTTATTTTATGAAAAAACTTTATGAGGACCTCCGTAATGAGTTGGGGGAGCATCACATATAGTTCCACCCTTTTAAGACATATTTTCGCATTTACAAGCCAACTTTTAGGAATTATGTGACGTTCTTGATTTTTTGAGTGTATTAGCCCATGGATCTGGCGCCTTGAACTCCCAATTTTTTTTCTCAAATTTTTTTATGAGGATCTCAGTAATGAGTTGGGGGAACATTACGTATAGTTCCACTATTTTAAGGCATATTTTCATATTTACGAGTCAACTTTTAGGAATTATGCTATTTTCTTGGTTTTTTCCGTGTGTATTAGCTATGAATCTGGTGCCTTAGGCACCCAATTATTTTTTATAAGAATCTCAGTAATGAGTTGGGGGAACATTACGTATAGTCCCACTATTTTAAGGCATATTTTTGCATTTACGAGCCAACTTTTAGGAATTATGCGATTTTCTTGGTTTTTTCGTGTGTATTAGCAATGAATCAAGTGCCTTGGGCACCCGAATATTTTTCTAAAAAACTTTATGAGGACCTCCGATCCGTAATGAGTTGGAGGAACATTTCGTATAGTCGCACCATTTTTAAGGCATATTTTCACATCTATGAGCCAACTTTTAGGAATTACGCGACTTTCTTGTTTTTTCGCGTGTATTAGTTCATGGATCTAGCGCCTTGAAGCACCGGAAAGTTTCTTTCTGTAAATTATTTATGAGGACCTCCGTAATGAGTTAGGGGAACATTACGTATAGTCCCACCATTTTTAAGGCATATTTTCGCATTTACGAGTCAACTTTTAGAAATTATGCGGATTTCTTGATTTTTCGTGTGTATTAGCCCATGTATTTGGCGCCTTGGGCATCCGAAGTTTTTTTCTGAAAAAACTTTATGTGGACCTCTGATCCGTAATGAGTTGGAGGAGCATTTCGTATAATCCCACCATTTTTAAGGCATATTTTCACATCTATGAGCCAACTTTTAGGAATTACGTGAATTTCTTGGTTTTTCGCGTGTATAAGCCTAGGGGTGTTCACGGTTTGGATAAAAACCGATCCAAACCGAAAAACCAAACCAAACCGATAAAATAAAACCGATTTTATTTGGGTTTGGTTTGGTTTGGTTTGATTTTAGATTTTTGAAAACCGATAGTATTTGGTTTGGTTATGGTTTTATTCGAAAAGAATCGAAGAAATAACCGAACCGATGAATTATATACATATATTTTATTAATATACATACTTAATATATTATTTTTATAAACAATTTTAAAGATTTTATACATATTTTCATTAAAATTTCTTTATAATTTACTTATTGAAAGCAAAAATGCCCAAGATGAAACATTTATCTTATTGATTTCATGTATAT
>JAJONQ010038112.1:0-10017 GCA_036250385.1 Solanum microdontum
ATATACAAGGAGGGGGACATAAACCTAACCTCCGATCCTATGGTGGGTCAGAAGTCGACCTACCTACTAAGGTTAGTCGACTCATTCCCGTACTAAAAAGAAGAAACCTAGAACTAAGCACCTAGGGAGAGGACTCCTCTCAATACAAAGATTCTAGGAAAGCATAAATAAGGGAGACTCTCCCCTTACAAGTAAAGTAAAAGGAAAGACTAACCTAGGATTAACCTAACGTGAGTGTGACCAACTTGATGATGACAAAAAAAATCAATGATGGGCGGATTTGAATGAGTTCCAGCTCCATTACAAATCCTTCTTTACAGGAGATGATTTTAAGGCGGTTCCTTAATTCTCTTCAATTTCCTTCTTCTGAAACTAGCCATACCTGTAATGTCTTGTTGAAGATATGTTGTTGCGAGTCTAGGGAGCTGCTGGATGCTGAAGTATAACTGGGGGGTGGTCAGCTGGTGGCTGTGTTTGGAGAGAGAGTCTGCGACAAAATTGGCTTCTCGGAGAGTATGAATGCATTTGAAGTGTGTGAATTGAGTGATGAGATGTTGAAGCTTTTGCACATGGGATGAGATAGACCATGGAACTACTGTATTGTTCATAAGCCAGTCTACCAGAAGTTGAGAGTCAACTTCAAGGATTACCTTCTTATATTTCAAGTGTACGCACCATGATAAGCCAAATATAGCTGCTTCTATCTCAGCTTTGTTGTTCGTTCCTTCGCCTAAAGGAGCTGAAAAAGAAAATATAATATCTCCAAAATGATTTCTAAGAATCCCTCCTGCACCTGTGCTTCCCGGATTGGACAGTGCACTCCCATCAGTGTTTAGTTTAGTCCATCTGTCCGGAGGTTTAATCCACTGGACAGCAGTCACCTTGATGTCGTGGGTACACTTCTCAATGAGTGTACATAGCTTACTCCATTCCCATGGCCAGGATATGTAGGGGAAGGCAGTATGCAGCAGTTTGAAGGTGTCTAAAATCACAAGATGTTTGACCCTTGCCATGTTGGACTGTTTTCTACCATACTTTTTAGCGCATCTATTTTTCCATAAATTCCAACAAATAAGGATTGGAGTAGATTGTAAGATGAGCTTGTGTGCTTCATTGTTATGATTCGAACTCCACCACCTCATGATCATGTTTCTTAGAGGTAAGGGATCAGTTTGAATGCCTAACGCGGTTGCAAAAAACTTCCAAACATTCTTGGCAAAATTCCCTGAATTAAAGATATGTTCGATGGTATCTGTACCTGGAGAGTGACAGCAGTGGCATTCACTAGGTTCGATTCCAAAGCTTGCGAGCTTCTCGTTAGTAGGGAGTTTTCCTCTGATAGCTCTCCAAAGCAAAAAGGAGCATTTGAATGGAATATTTTTCTGCCAGGTACAGGTGTTGAACTTGGTTTTTTCCCTTTTTTCTCTAATGCAATTCCATGCAGATGACACAGTGAACTGGCCACTGGTATTGGGATTCCACACTGCCAGATCAGGCTGTCCATTCTGAAGGTGTAACTGAGTAGAGAGGATATTATGTACCTGACCTGGAGGGGCTGACTGGATCACCTTGTTCATGTTCCATTGACCTTCCTCGATAAAATCAGAGACTGGTTCGTTGTTAAACCTGTTGCTAGCAGTGGTGTATTGAGCCAATGGGCCTACTCCCAGCCAGTTATCCCACCAAAAGGAACAAGACCCATTTCTGATTTTCCATTGAATGTGACTTTCCGTAGCATGTTTGTTCTTCATCATCAGTCTCCAAGCTTGGGATTCACCAGTGTCCCATTTTTTACTAATAGGATTGGATCTTTGGCAATATTTTGCTCTTAGAAAATCCCCCCACAGTGTTTACTTGGATCTAAATGTCCACCATTGCTTGAATTGGAATGCTCGACATACATCACTCATAAGTCGTACTCCAATTCCTCCTTCTTCATAGGGAAAACTTAAGTTCTTCCATGAGGACCAATGGTATTTCTTCTTGTCATTCCTCCACCCCCAGAAGAAGTCGGCCATAATGCCTTGAATTTGCTTCATAACAGTTGAAGGTGTGGAGGTAGCAGCTAGTATGTGGATAGGGAGTGATTGTAACACGTGCTTAATCAAAGTTGCTTTGCCCCCGAAGCTCAAAAGTTTTGATTGCCATCCTGTGATTCTGTTAACTACCTTGTTGATGAGCTCCGAGAAGTAGATTATCCTAGGCCTGCCAACAAATAAAGGGCATCCTAGGTATGTGAGAGGAGCATCTTTCTGATGAAATCCCGTATATTTTCTGACCCTGTCACTGGTGGTTCTGAAAGCATTGGAATGAAGCATAAAATGACTTTTTGCTTTGTTGACGAGCTGGCCAGATATCCTCTCATAAGTAGCCAAAGTATGCATAATAACTTTGAGAGAATGTTTCCTCCCAGAGGTGAATATAATGATGTCATCTGCGAAACTCAGATGATTAATCTGAGGGCCTCTCCTTTCCATATGGAAACCATGGTAAAGGGGATTCTGATAAAGTCTATTTAAGGACCTTGACAGTACCTCAGCACCTAAAATAAATAGGGCTGGGGATAGGGGGTCTCCCTGCTTAAGGCCTCTGGTGGAATGAAAGAAGCCATGTCTCTTGCCATTAATAATAATAGAGTACCAATTGTTTGCCATAATTCTCCAAACCATGTCTATGAAGACTTCATCAAAACCCATTCTCCGAAGGACTAGACAAATATATGACCAAGAGACCCTGTCATAGGCTTTTGCCATATCAAGTTTGATTACTACATTGCTTCCGATATTGGGTTGTTTGAGCTGGTGGATGATTTCTTGGGCTAACATAATGTTCTCAGAGATACTCCTACCCTTAACAAAGCCGGATTGATTAGGGGAAATCAGGCTAGGTAAGATAGGAGTCAGTCTGAGACATAGTAGCTTAGAAATGATCTTGTTGGTGAAGTTGCTCAAGCTGATGGGTCTAAACTCAGTGAGTTTATTGGGATTTTTCACCTTGGGAAGGAGAACTAGGCAGGCATGTGAGAGATATTTGGGGAGCATTTGACCACTAAAGAAAGCATGAATAACTGCCAGCAGGTCTTTTTTGATAATACTCCAACATTTCTGGAAAAAATATCCATTCATTCCATCAGGTCCAGCAGCTGAATTGGGATTCATGTAATAAACAACCTCCTTTAGTTCCTCCATAGTCGGTAATTCTTTCATCCTATCATTTTGCACCTGATCGACCATTCTTGGAATACAATTCATGGGAATTTCATCTATAAATTTTTCCTCCCCTGAGAAGATATTCTGAAAGTGTTCGCAAGCAGCCTTAGCAATATGTTCATCTCCCTGTACCCAGTCGGCATTGTCGTTGAGGATTTTGTGAATAAACAGCCTTCTCCTTCTGCCTCTAATCAACGCATGAAAGTATTTTGAGTTGCTGTCCCCTTCTCTAAACCAATGCAACTGAGTTTTTTGTTTAAGAATAGAATCTTCCATCTTCATGAATCTGATATATTCTGCATTAATACCATGTAATTTTGACCTCTGCTCCTCTGTGTTATTGTGGATGAGGTTGTCTTCAGCCTCTTTGACTCTTGCTTCAAAATCTTTAACCTTGGCATATATATCACCAAATTGCATTTTAGACCAGACACTGAGAGTGGCTGCCAGTCTCTTCATTTTTTGATGAAAGGTCCACATGGGATTTCCTTCTATAGGCCTTTTCCAGCAATCTGTAACAGTCTCTGTAAAGGAAGGTTGATCAGCCCAGCAATTGAGAAATCTGAAATATTTAATGTGGTTATCAGGCCTGGCATTCATTTCCATCAGAAGTGGACAGTGATCAGACCCCACAGAGGGAAGATGAGTAATGTTAGTCTGAGGCATATCCTTCAACCATCTATCATTCACCATAGCCCTGTCAAGCCTTTTCCAGATTCTGAAATTAATACCCCTTTGATTAGACCAGGTGAATCTAGGTCCATTAAACCCCAAATCCATGAGTCCACAAGCTTCAATAACTCCAATAAAATCTAAGCTTTTCCTCATGTTATAAGGGATGCCCCCCAGCTTTTCATCAATATCAGTTATAACATTAAAGTCCCCCACTGTACACCAAGGAAAGGTATCCTTAGTGTCAGCAAGATGAAGAAGTCTATCCCAGAGTGGTTTTCTGAGATATTCTTTACACTTGGCATACACAAAAGTCGTGATATAGGTCTCAGGAGCTTCTGTGTGGTTAAGTTCACAAGAAATCTGTTGTTCATCAGCTTCAATCACATTACAAGTGATCTCATTAGTCCAAAAAAGCCAGATTTTTCCATTGATGTTACTAATTGCATGATCCATAACAAGCAAACTTTTGAACAGATTTATTTGGGTATTGTCAGAGAAAGGTTCCAGTACTGCAATCATCGATACTTGGTGAATATTTTTGAGATTTTTGAGTCTTTCGATAACACCTTGGGTGTTTATTCCTCTAGCATTCCATATGATTGTACTAATCATTGAGATGATTTAGAGGTGAAAAGTCTAGTGTTTGGTCTTCATGCAGTTACAGGAGCGGGTGGAGATGGTTTTTTGAGAGGAAGCCTGTCCAAGTGTATGCCCCTGGGAGAGAGTCCCTGCTTGCTGGTGACCTGCTGTAACTCCTTGTCAAATTCTGAGTCCTTATTAGGACTAAATGCTTTGATAAGTAGTTCACTAACTTCATCATCATCATCTTGAGCATTTACAGGTAGAGTGTCTTCATCTATTTCCTCTTCAGAAACTTCCACCTCATACTCATCTCTTACAGTTATCTTGGTCTGATCAGGGGGTTTTCCCGGGGTAGGGGTGTTGTATTGAGCTTTGAGAGGAATTACATCCATCACCTGGTCCACCATGATGAATTTTTTGCAAGGGTTTACTCCTTCATGGTGGTTGTCTGTAGGATTGTTTTCTTGGTGTTGTTGTTCAGCCTTTTTCCTCTTGGTAGCTTCTCTTTTTTTCTTACTAGGCTTGTTCTTGCTTTTAGGAGTGTCCACCTGTTTACTAGAGCTTGCCTTGTTGCCCATATCCTTAGCCATAGCACCTTTGGGTTGATTATCCGTCTCTCTAGTATTGTGTACCTGTAGGCAGACATTCTGTTCTTGATGTTGTTTGACAGCACTTACAGTGGTAGCAGGGGCTTGAGGGTCAGTCCTAAGGTCAGTCGTTTGGTTCCCATGCAAAACATGAGACAATTCCCTTCCCATAGGTTCCCCTTCCTGCATGTTAGAGGTTTTCTCCTTTACATCCATCCTCCCTCCAACAACTTCATCAGCCACAACAGAGGGAATTACAGGGGTAGGGGCTTCATTGTCAACACAATGCTCAACAACACCAATTACAGGGGATGGGGGAGCTGAAATCTGATCACCAGATTCCTCAATTTCAATCACAGGAGTTACAGAGTTCATACCTGATTTCTGCATTGCCTGTTGGTCATGAGGATTTCTGGCCTGCTGTACCTGTACCTGTGGGATTTGTTTCTTACCTGGAGCCTGGATTTGCTGTTGAGTTTTATTTTTTCTCCTAGTTTGAGTTTGCCATTGTTCCTCCTTTTGCATAGTATGTTCCTCTGCTGATCCTCCTGTATTGGTTTGCCTATTTGAGAGTGTTTTTGCTTTGTTATCCTCAAGTTGCTGATTACCTTTCAAAGTCTGATTCAGTTGCTTCTCCTGTCCCTTCTTAACTGCTTCCTCATCTTTTCTTTTTTTAAATTCCTCATCTCTTTCCTTCAAGGGGCATTCTCCAATTATATGGCCCTGATGCTTACAGTACAGGCAGTAAGGAGGAACATCCTCAAATTCGATAATTTGCCACTTGCCTAAAGAGGGGTCCTTCTCAGAAAAACCCAACCACACATGTTGAGGTCTTTCTTTAGTGATATCAATTTGGACCCTCACTTTAGCAACACTACCCCTAGTTTTTTGCATGGTTGCCGAGTCTAGGTATAGTGCCTTACCAATAGGGGACAGCAAAGGGGTGAGTATATCCATATAGTAGTAGTGCCATGGGAGTTCTGGCAGGGTGATCCAGATGGGCAGTATAGGGGTCTCTTCAGCTGGTTTAAAGGTAGGGGTACATACCTGTAGTTTCATTAAATGGCCAGCAATGAACATCTTCTGCTTTGTCCAGACTGCAATGTGATCAGCTTCATTGTCCAAGTCGATATAAATGTGTCTCGAATTGAAATGGACAATCTTGACCCCTCCAGTGAGTTGAGTTTGTGCAATAAAGCTCCTTCTAATAATTTCCATTTTGGGCATAGCATTGGAAAATTTACCCACTAGAGTATACTTACACCTTCCTGGCATCTTAAGCATGAAATCCTCTTCATGGAAGGTTATAGAAGGATAACCTTGTCTAGTGGTAATGATAGGGGAGGTTATATCCAAAGAGGTGTCATTCTTAATTTGGTTGGCTCTAAGTCTAGTAGCTAAAGATTGGGTCACAGTTGGGGGGGCAGGGTCAGGAATTTGGTGTGTGACATTTCTGGTGGAGGGGTTATTGACGGGGGTTTTATTTTGAGTCTATCTGGGGCTGTTTTGGTTGTTTCTTTGGTGGGTGGTTCTGTGGATATCAAAATTAGAGGAGACCTTTATGGGAGGGGGAATACGATAGTCTATATCAGGGCCTTTTTGAATGCTGTTTTCAGGTTGATCTTTCGCTCTATTCTGCACCAAAAGATGGCCTTTCTCATGCACATTTTGGCTACTATGACTATTATTATAAGGTGGGAATTGGAGATCATAATTATTTGGAGCAACGTTAGATGACTTACCTGCCGTCTCCTTGATGGTGTTAGTTGGTTGTGTCCCTCCATACTCTTTGCTATGCTGCATAGTGTTCTCATTGGAGTTGATCTTGTCTTTCACCTTCCAAACGGCTTTCCCTCCATTGCCATAATATTGCTCTTGTGATGCCCTTGTTATTACCTTAGTGCTTGTATGTTGTGATTCCTGAGTTTGACGGGGTGATGCATTTCCATCTCCCTGCATTTGTCTTGACACATCTGAAGTCTCTTTTAGACTCAACTGCTCCTGAGCAAGCTGCATTGGTTCTCTCATGTGATTTGGAGTGTGTTCCCTTTCCTGCTTGTTTTCCTGATTCAATATACCTGTAATTCGAGTTGGTTCAAGTCTCTCCTCACTGATATGATCATCCATGGTTGCTGAAATTTGTCCCTGCAATTCAGAAGACGAATGCACATTAATTTGCTGTTGGATTAATGGTTTTATTACCTTAGGAATGTTGTTCTCATCGCAGGGGATCTTTTGGGATGGCTCTGCATCGCCGTTGTTGCCCAGAACTCCGATAATGTTGCCGGAATTTATGTCGCCGGAGATTTCACCGTCAAAATGGTTCGAAATTTCAGTGAGATGTAGTCCTAGACATGGGGAAGATTCCCCAGTGGTTGCAGCTTCGTTTCTCTCATCGGAAGACGATCGAAATTGAAGGCGCACGTCAGGCGATATCGCGGTGATTTCTCCAGAATTCGCCTTCAAGGATCTCTCAATTTGTGTGATGGAATCATTTGATTTTTGGACTGGAGATAGATCTTTTGATGTAGATTCATGATTCTCAGTTGAATTAACACGAATCATTCCCAGATTGTTCGAGGGACATAATTTTTCGAGCCCAGTCTAACTCCTCTTCAAAAATTGCGACATGGATCGCTTCAATTCTTCGCAATTTCGAAGAGTTAGCTGATGATTCTGGTGAAGCGCCCAGCTGGGGTTTATCAATGTTGGAATTGCGCGTCAAATGGGACTGGTCCGGTGGTCGGAGCACCATTCCCGGCGGCTCTGTGGCCATTCCGGTGAACAGAAGTACTTCCGCCTGTTTGAGAGCGTTTTTTGAGAGCAGGTTTTAGAGAGAGAAAAAATTTGGAAAATAGAAAAGCGATAGGGGGGGTTAGGGTTTAGGGTTTAAGGTTTTGGGTTTAGGGTTTAGGGTGTACAATCTAGAGTTTAGGGTTTAAGGTTGAAGGGTTAGGGTTTTGGGTTTAGGTTTAAGGTTAGAGTTTGTATTTAGGGTATAGGGATTAGGCTTTAGGGTGTAGGGTTTAGAGTTTAGGATTTAGGGTTTAGAGTTTGAATTTAGGGTTTTGGTTTTAGGTTTAGGGTTTTGGGCTTAAGGTTGTGGGTTTAGGTTTTAGGGTTTAGGGTTTATGGTTTAGAGTTTGAGTTTTATGGTTTAGGGTTTAGGGTATATGGTTTAGGTTTTAGGGTTTAGAGTTTATTGTTTAGTGTTTTTGGTTTATGGTTTAGGGTTTAGGGTTTATTATTTAGGGTTTAGTGTTTATGGTTTAGGTTTCGGCTCTAGGGTTTAGGGTTTAGGGATTAAGGTTTAGGGTTTAGGGTTTATGGTTTAGGGTTTATGGTTCAGGGTTTAGGTTTTATGTTTTGTGGTTTAGGGTTTTAAATCTAGGGTTTAGGTTTTTTATTTTTATTTTTATTTGAACGACCCTTGGGGGGGTCAGGTGCTTAGCAACACCCCCAGGCCTTAGCATATATAATAAAAACAGAAATACAAGGAGGGGGGCATAAACCTTACCTCCGATCCTATGGTGGTTCAGGAGTCGACCTACTTACTAAGGTTAGTCTACTCATCCCCATACTAGAAAAGGTAAACCTATAACTAAGCATCTAAGGAGAAGACTCCTCTCAATACAAAGTTACTAGGAAAGCATAAATAAGGGAGACTCTCCCCTTACAAAGGAAGAAAAAAGCCTATTCAAAACAACTATGCCTAATCAAGCCAAAGTCCAGTTGAAAAGGCAACTACATCTATAAAAGAAACAACCTAAGGGGGCTTTTTAATTCTTTTCAACTTCTTTCTTCTGAAATTCTGTACCCCCATTTTCTCTAGTATATAGCTTCCCCTTGTTGTAGTAGGTAACTGCCTGTAGGTATAATAATGTTGTATGATATCTTGTCTGTGGCTTTGTTTAGATAGGAAATCTGCAATGTTGTTGGCCTCTCTATAAGTATGAATGCACTGGAAGAATTCACATTGGTTACCTAAAGTTTGGAGCTCCTGTACATACCTTTGAATCCTCCAAGGTGGACTAGCAATCTGCAGTAGCCATCTTGTTTAAAGTTCTGAGTCTACCTCTAGAATAATGTTGTTGTTCCCATGCTGAATGCACCAACTTAGACCATAGCTGGCTGCTTGTACTTCAGCCTGATTATTGGTTCCTTCTCCAAGAGGTATAGCAAAAGCATAAATGATATCCCCATGTTCATCTCTCAGAATACCCCCCCCCTCAAATCTTCCCAGGGTTGTGCAAGGCACTACCATCTGTATTAAGCTTATACCTAGCGGGAGGAGGAGTTTCCAAAGTATTGAAGTGACTTTAATATCATGTTTGCATCTTTCGATCGTGTCCACCACTTCTGTCCACTGCAGGGGCCATTGAATGTATGGAGAAACAAAGTTTAGCAGCTGCAGAATGTCCTTGAGGATCATGTATTTGACTCTTGAGATGCTTGATTTTCTGCCCCCATACTTTGCTGAACACCTATTTGTCACGACCCAAGCCTAGGGCCTAGACGTGACCGGCGAATGGGGAACCCGAAGGAACCCCAAACAAGCCTCATAGCATATCATTATACATCCTTGGTCGCGGAAGCAATTAAAATGACCATAAGAGATAAGCATAATCAAAGGGGAAATCGGGACTAAGGGAGCAAGAATAAAAAAGGAATGATACATAAATACCATAGATGAGTCAAGCTCAAGCATAATACACAACTTGTCCAACACCACCTCTAAACATGGGTACTTAGCGGGGGCCAAGAAAAACTTCCGGGCTCACCCTCATAGTCAAAACATACCTAAAAAGGGAAAAGTCTTATACATAGCAAAAGATCATAAGCAACGTCCCCGGAATGGAGGACTCACCAATAACCTCGATAGAAAATCGTATTAGCCACGCGGAGGAGGATGGTCAAGCGGTGCTTCGGTCCCTACATGGTGACATCATGTAGGCATAGAGTAT
>JAJONQ010038114.1:0-15732 GCA_036250385.1 Solanum microdontum
TTCCCGGACGGATTTCCTTGTCAACTGCCCAACTTTCAAAGGTCATAACTCGCTCATACGGACTCGGAATTGAGCAAACTCAGTGGCGTTGGAAAGATTGTTCCGAGGTCTATGCAACCATAACTGGAAATACTTCTAAATCATCATGAGCTAGAAGTTACGACTGATCAAAGTTGGCCAAAAACTCACCTTTTCCATACTTAGCCAAAAAATTTCCAGATTTTCAAATCCTTTCCAAAAAATGAAAATTTCCAATTCTAAGCCTCTTCAATTATTTCACATTGCCGGATGTTACATAAATCTATTGAGTTGAGTCTAATTTACGTAAATAGTTTGCCTAGTGAGTCCAATTTGTGTATTTTTCCTTTATTTTTTCTAATTTTGATTTGGTACGTAGTTTAAGAAAGTAACGAGAAACTTTTGAATCTTGTAGTCCTTAACTAAAATTATGTAGAATGTACCTAAAATATTCTTTAATCCTATGGTCTTACATATGTTATGTGGAAAGTTAAAATAAAAGAGTTACAAAAAAAATGAAAAATACATTCTTTTTGAAAAAGACCAAAATGAAAAGTAAGACAAACAAACTAAAACATACAGAGTAATACTCCCTCTGTCCCTAATTGCTTGTCCACTTTTCCTTTTATAGTTGTCCCTAATTAGTTGTCCATCTTGACAAATCAAGAAAGGACAATTTTTTTTACCTATTATACCCTCAATTACATGACTAATTACTTTGAAAAATGCAGAACTTTTCATCCACTTCATAATTAATAGAGGTAAAATGGTAAACTCACTATGTCATTAATTGATTTCTTAGTAGGTGTGCCAATTCAAAAGTGGACAAGTAATTAGGGACAGAGGGAGTATATACTATTGTTTCCAAAGACCGATGAAAGTTAAGGTATTTTACATTTTCAAAGACCATTGTAAGTCAAAATACTTAACACATTGATGATAGTGCATTTTCCAGGAAACTGTACTTACTAATTGCTTTACCTAAACACAAAGTGTCATTATACTACCTTCGTACTTTTAATTGTCATAATTTCTTTTTTAGAGTTGACCTATAAAAACTTTGACTAATATTTTATGATGTATTTTTTCATCATATGGATATGCAAATTAAAAAATTGCAGTTTATTGTACTTTTCTTATATTTTTTGAATATCTATATATTTTGTTTAAAATATCGAATTGATGTAATCTAATTTAACTTTGAAAATTAGTCAAATTAACTTTTGAAAAGCGCAACATGACAAATAAAAGTGGATGGAGAAAGTATATATGTATTACTAATAAACAAAGACATTTACTTTATGCAAGTTGGCACCAACGAAGGGATGGCTTAATAAATTAATTTGTTGAAAGACTTGGTTCAACAAAGAGTATACTTTAATTAGTTTGTTCTAAGGCTTTTCGTTCGACTTTCCTCCCAATTTGATCTTTTAAGTGTAAATTTGTATATCGAATACGAGATGGTTTAAAACATCTTATCTTAAATTATATATATGGGTCGTTATTAGCTCTTCCATACATAATAACATCTTATATTCTTGATGCTTTAACTTTGAATGTTAAAACGTATGGTTATAATTATGCACCTAGATCTGAATTAATTTGCTTGTCTTATAGAATTTATTTCAAGCTACTTGCCACGTTAAACCCAAGATGTAAGTTATATGATACATCTGATCAAACTATATTAGTTGAAACTAATTTTGCTAAATCTAAGGTCACTACTAGAAGACCTATAAGATAGGAAGAAATTAATTTTCCTACTACTTGAACTTTAGATTCTATTATACCTCCAGAACAGATGATCGATGCTGTCACCAATTCTGAATATTCTCATATTACTCAAAATGCTGATGGTAAGATTTGCATTCAGTTCGATGAAAAGAGTGTTCCTTATAATCGACATTCATTCTCTTCTGATAGAAGATTACTTGCTATCCAACATATTTCACCTATAGACCTTGTTTATGGTCCAGCTTGTAATCGTGCTGCCTCTTTACATACATTATCTTCTATTATATCTGTTGATAAAGATAAAAATAAAATTAAAATTGATCCTCCATTAAATATTGTTCGAGCAAATGATAAATCTTCTGATATATCTGATAAGGATATTCCTTCTACATCCGAGATGGATTTTAATCTTAATGACTCTTAATGATGAGTGGACACCAAATAGATTTTAGTCCAGGATCGCTGGCAAGAAAATATATTCAAAATGAATTTGCAAGTGACAGATGGAACCAGTTTAAAACTTGGTTTTTTGACACATATAGTGCATATGATTTAAATAATATTTCTCAAGAATTTTATGAAAATTGTGCTTTACATAATCATAATATGTTTTTCGTCCCTTGGTTTATAACCACTTATTTGCCTTTATTCATCAACGTTCTTGAACGATCTTATAAGGATGAATAAGGTAATATCATTAAAGCTATTTATCCACTGCAGGCACCGTTTATACTACCTAATAATACATGTATTACTTTCACTGTTTTTCAAAAGTTTATAGAGAAAGATGTGGCTGCAATAAGCATAAACGAGATTAATAATCTCATTTCTCAAAATAATTATTTGGGACTTTATGTTTAAGTTTTAGGTGAACATATTAGTTCTCTTGATAAAAAAATTAGATGATTTGACAACATTAATTGTTCAAATTAAAAGGGATTTAAAACCTTCTGAATAGGCTTCTACGTCAAAACAATCTGATGTTCTTCCTACGCATGTTCAAAGACCTCCTGAAATTCAGGATTTTGTTTTTAAACCTCTATATGATCTTGAAAAACTTCTTGATAAAAAATTTTCTGAATTTGGTGCTCAACCTATTAATTTATATGAGGATTCTGCAAATGAAATGGAAACCACCTTTGATTTTAAAAATCAAGTTGATTTGGAAATTAATAAACTTCATGGTTATCCTAAAAAGAATAGTGGTAATACTAAATTTGCTCATTAGCCTAGTATGCAAACTTATTATTATCCCAGACTACTCCTCAAGATGTGTTGATAGAGGAACGTGATTGGAACCAAACTAATACCTCTTATAGTGGGGCTGAAATTTATGAATGGAATCTCAATAGCTTTGACTAATAGACAGCTAACCATTCTTGTGCATCGAATGCTAATGTATGCAACTATTTGTAAGAGTGTTAATAACACTGATAGAACTATTTGCAAGATGATTATTGCAGGTTTTACTGGCCAACTTAGAGGCTGGTGGGATAATTATATGAGTATGGAAGCTAAAGCCGCCGTTATAAATGCTAAAGCTCCTAATGAAGGTGTTGATAACTTAGAGTTCGCTCTAGTGAAAAATAGAGAAGACGCGGTTTATACCCTGGTCTTAACCATCCTAGAACATTTTAATGGTAGATTTACCAGCCAATATGAGACAGTTAGATCCCTGTTAAATGGCCTACGATGTAGACATTTAGGTGAATTTCGATGGTATAAAGATACTTATTTAAGTCGGGTGATGGAAGTACCAGAAAACGGTCTTGAGCATTGGAAAGCTAAGTTTATAGACGGTTTGCCTCCATTATTTGCGGAAAGAGTTTAGAAAACTCTACGAAATTCACAAGGTGTTATTCCTTATGGCACCTACACTTATGGAAATCTTATAGGAGCATGCACTCAAAGAAGGTAATTTGTGCAATGAGTTAAAACTCTCTAGGCAACTTAAGATTGATATAGCTCCCGATTGTAAGCTTAAAGCTTTAGAACTCGATGAAGATATTCACGACAAGGTTTATAATTTCTTATATACCTCTGGTTTTGAATCAGATTATGATTCTGATGCTAGTTAGGATACTAAGAATGATCAGCCGGAGTCCTCTAATAGTAACCAGCAAGCACCGATTGATGCTTGTAACTACGAAAAGCTCCAAAGCACTAAAACTCACTAAAATTAAGCGCTACAAGTGTGGGAAATTTGGTCATATAGCTCCTAATTATAAGCTTGAAAAGCTTAAAGCTTTAGAACTCGATGAAGATATTCACGATAAGGTTTATAGTTTCTTATATACCTCTGGTTCAGAATCAGATTATGATTCTGATGCTAGTTCAGAGACTGAGAATGATCAGCCGGAGTCCTCTGATAGTAATCAGCAAGCACCGATTGATGCTTGTAACTGCCAAGGTGATACTTGTTGTTATACCCCATTTTAACCAGGTCAAAATAGTGTACAACATTTTGGTGATTTCTAAAGTAATTAACTAAGTTAGGAAGTCGCCACCTAATTATACGGTGAATTAGGGAACCTAAAATTGATTAAAGTCATGTCTAAAGTTAAACTTCATTTTAAGGTCTACTAAACATGAGATTATAGATAAGGGTTCAATTAATCTAAAGGGAAAGGGTGAGGCATCCTTTAAGACCCATTAAAAATGGTTAACCGGCCGAACTTGATTACTTAATTAGGCTAAGGTGTGAAGATGTAAAAAATATTTAAATGTTAAATGTCAAATAACTTTAAAGTCATTTCTTGGAAACACTATGTGGAAAATTGTCTTGTTGAAAACGTACAAAGGGAAAATAGTTTTTCAGACATTTGAACTTGGTTGTTGGAAAATAAATAATGTCTCCATTTGAGTTGGTAAGGAAAAGAACTTTTATAACAAATGAAGCATTAGAAGTAGTAAAGAAAACCTAGCGAAGTCGATTGATTTTAGAGAACTCACTTATCATAAAAGGGGTTGATTAAAGAATGAGATAGATTTTAAGTTTTTTTCTAAAAAAAATGACTACTACTCTTTCATATCAAGGTATTTAAACTCTAGTCTACCCGATAAAATAAGTTATTACTAGCATACTACATAAAAATATCATACATAACAAGTAATTAAAATGTAAAAGACAAACAATGGTTAAAGAGTAGATAAAACACATAAGAGATATGTAAAACGAAATAGCAAATATAGAGAAGGGGAAAATCCGCTACTTTCTCCTAATCCCTCATTCATTCTGTTCGGATGTATTTTGGGAGCGGGAGACGCGAACAACGTATAGATGCATATTTAAGGTCTCGCGATGATGTCGAGTCCTAAAGTAAGACTCTTTGACTCCGGTGTGTACATGTCAAAACAAAGAAGAGAAAAAGAGATTTGTTAGAAAGGGTAATCTGCTCCTTAACAGTATATGAAAAATGTAATGCCAAATAAAAGAAATACATTGAAACTTTGAATTCTAACATTCCATAAATTAAGAAATATTGTCACATTGCATCACACAGAACTTCCATTTGGCAAAAGATCTATATGTAATGTAATACACAACTATGCACTCATTTAGAACTTAACTTAGAATAAACAAATATATGCTACAGGAAGCTCATTTATTAACATAGAAGCCGACCTCCTGGAAATAATGTTTTCTCACATGACAAAACCAGTTGGTTATTTTTTATTTTATGTGAAGATATAGAATAGCTAGTTAGACTTATAAACATGGGTTGCACTACATATTTATATCATAAAGCTCACAAACAAATATAATCTAAACTTCTTAGAGAAAGGTACCAACTTTAACAAATCAATATTTTACATAAAAATAAAACAAACAAACAGAGGAGTCCAACATATTTGTTTTATGTCATGCTGCTTAAGATTTCCAGTAGAAATAAACCAATAAACATAATAACTATTCAGCTACACAAAGATCTTAAAGCATTCCTCAAACATGATCTCTACAACATTTTAATAACGAATTTAAATAGAATGGAGAAGGATATACCTCTTGTGGGGCAGTGAACTAGGAGTTGTCGGCCTTGAATCTACCCTCATTTTTCAATGAAGTCAAGCACGATAGAGAGAAGATTCGAAAATTCTTTGTAAGCAATATTAAAATGTAAGAGGGTAGTGCTTCTAGTGAGTATAAAAATACTTGTTAGCTAATTCTTTTTGCAAGCCCCCGAATTCCCCCTTTCAACTGAAAATATATGGGAATATTTATAGAAAAAAATAAAGCTCAGAGCTTAGAGTTTGAGCAGGATTTTTGGATTTGAATTTTAAATATTGATCAACTAGAGTTGTTGTGAATCTGTCATCTCTGCCACAGAATCAAAATCCAAAAGTTCTTTGGCCTTTTGTGTTGACCAAATTAAAGAGGAGAGATGAGAAGAAAGGAAAGCAACGTTAGACATCTTCAAGAGAAAGAGGTGAAGTTGCACCAAATGGAGAGACCAAAATCTGTCCAAATTCAAAGATAAACGGAACTTTGCACGTTGATGAAAAGATGAGAAAGTGATGTTTTTTGGGAGAGAAGTGCGGCTGATGAGTTAGAATAGGTTTTCCGATATGTTTCAAATGGGCTGGCGAATTGAGCCTATTTTTTGGACAGATTCGACATTGAATAAGAGGCTGAATATTTGGTCGATTTGAAATATAATTAGTCCCAATTTTATAGTATTTTTCTTTCTTAAATTAATTCTTTTGAGCTTCAAATTTAGTAGATAATAAAATATACATTAATGTAAAAAGTTTAGTAAGTAAGAAACTTGAAATAAAGTAACGACAATCTGTTTTAAAGAAAACGACAATATGTAGTAGTAGTAAAGTTTTCGATAATAAAATATATAATTTTAAAATAGCAAAAATGATAATAAAAGAGGATAATCATAAAAAAATAATAAAAGTTAAAGTAATATAGATAATTACGATAGCAATAGAGATAAATGAAAAATAATAATGAATTATAAAGTATTCAACTTATAGTAATTTAGAAGCTCAACGAAATAAATTAGAAGAAAGGAAGGACAAAATTTGGTGTCAACACTTGTTATTGTGAAAATGATGAATTTTATAAATTGCAATCACAATTTGAAGATATGAATATTCAGACTATTACTTCTAATAATGTAATAGAACTTTTAAAAGAAGTTACTGATAATACTTTGCGTGAAAAGATTATTCAACTTGCTGCTAATAATAAGGCTAGTTCTTCTTCAAATGCATTTGAAAAACCGAAAAATGAGTTTGAATATTCTGCTCTTTATTCGTTAACTGAAGTCAATAATAGACTTTCTAAACAACATGTTGTTATACGTGATACTTCTTTTGATGATTTAAAAGGAGAAATTGAACAGTTAAAGCAAGAGATTAAATCTCTTAAACAAAATCAGATTATTTGTGATCACCGCCTTACTCAGATTGAGTCAACAAATAACAAAGGTAAAAATGTGGTTGAAGAAAATACTCTTGCAAAACCTATCAATATTGATCCTAAACAAAATATGTTTTTGGGAATGATGCAGATTGTTACAACTCATAAGTGGTATGTTAAATGTACCATATTAATTGATAATACTTTTTCTATAACTGATATTGCTATGATTGATAGTGGAGCTATTGTAAGTTGTATTCAAGAAGGTCTTGTACCTACAAAATATTTTGAGAAAACAACTTACATGGTAAGATCAGCTTCAGGGCATGCTTTAGATATAAAGTATAAATTGCCTAACACTCGTATTTGCCAAAATAAAGTTTGCATACCGCATTTCTTTTCTTGGTCAAAAACCAGGTATACCCTCCTATTATACTTGGAACCCCTTTTATAAATGCAATCTATCCTTTTACCAATATAATGGCTAAAGGGTTTTCTGCTACTTATAATGATCAAGATATACTAGTTATACTTTTGTCACTGATCCTATTTCTCGTGATATTAATGCTTTAATTAATATGAAACAGAAGCATGTTGATTCTTTACAACTTGAATGTTATAGCATGAATATATTTGATACTTTAAAATCAACTAAAGTACAGAAAAAAAAAAATTAATTTCCAAACAAATCGCTGTTGATATTTGTGCTGATCATCATACTGCTTTTTGGAATCGAAACAAGCATATCATCACTCTTCCTTATGAGGATAACTTCAATGAGGATGATATTCCTATGAAATCTCGCCCTTGCCAGATGAACATCGAATTGGTTGAATTCTGCCAAAAAGAAATTGATAATTTATTACAGAAAGGTTTGATAAAACGTTCCAAATCTCTTTGGTCATGCACTGCGTTTTATATCAATAATGCAACTAAAAAAGAACGTGGTGTTCCCAAGTTAGTTATAAATTATAAACCTCTTAATAGACATTTAAAATGGATTCAGTATCCTATTCTGAATAAAAAGGATTTATTGTCAAGATTATATGATGCTAATATCTTTTCTAAGTTTGATTTAAAATCTGGATATTGGCAAATTCAAATATTCAAAGAACATTCTTATAGAACAACGTTTAATGTCCTGTTTGGACAATACGAATGGAATGTTATGCCATTTGGTTTGAAAAACGCCCCTTCTGAATTTCAAAAAATTATGAATGATATTTTCAACCCCTTTTTGGACTTCATTATAGTCTACATTGATGATATTTTGGTTTATTCAAAAACTCTAGAAATGCATATTAAACATCTAGATATTTTCAAGAAAATTGTTATACAAAACGGTTTGGTAATTTCTCAACCAAAAATGAGTTTATTTCAAAATAACGTCCGATTTTTACGACATCTTATTTGTTAGGGGAAAGTAACCCCCATTCAGCGATATATTGATTTTGCTTCAAAATTTCCTGATGTTATTACAGGACGCAATTGCAGAGATTCTTGGGAAGCCTAAATTATATTTCTCCCTTCTACAAGAACTTACCTCGTGATTTATCCCCTTTATATGATAGTCTTAAAAAGGATCATAAAAATCCTTGGACTGTGAAATATTAAACTTCGGGTTAAATCTTTGCCTTGTCTAACTCTTGCTAACCCAGCGTGGCAAAAGATTGTGGAGACAGATGCGTCTAATATTGGATATGGCGGAATATTAAAGCAAATCAACCTGCATGATAAAAATGAATATCATATTTGATTTCATTCAGGAAAATGGAACGATGCTCAGAAAAAATATGCGACAGTAGCTCATGAAATGTTAACTATCGTTAAATGCGTATTAAAATTTCAGGATGACTTATACAATAAAAAATTCTTGATTAAAACAGATGCACAATCCGTTAAATATATGTTTGATAAAGATTTCAAACATGATGCATCCAAGCTGATATTTGCTAGGTGGCAAGCACAACTAGCCCCTTTTGATTTCGAAATTCATTATAAAAAGGGAAGTGATAATTCTTTCCCAGACTTCTTATCCAGAGAATATCTTTCTTCTTAACAATGTGCTTTCTAGCTTTCTTTCCTGATAAAGATTTGATTACGATTTTAAAAGCAGTTCCTCTTAATCGAGATATTCAGGTACGTATTTTATGGAGAATTATAGACGGAATGGTGATGGATATCGTCGCTGAGTACATGCTTGAACAAGAGCTCTATGAGCACTATGATTATTATGAAGTTTATAATATCCTTGATGATTAAAAATAAATGCTATGTTTGCAGGATGGACCCTCATTGGGTAACCAAGGGCAGAGGAAAGGGAAGCAACTGCCATGGAAGGGGAAGATCATCCCCAGGTTCCTTCGCATCAGGATCGTCATACGGATCCTCGTCAAACTCCCTTATTATACAAAGAGGAGGAATGAGCTTGATAAAGCTAAAGACCTCTCAAAAGGAGGCCTCTTCTTCATCTATACATCTGGAAGATATTCCAGAAGACAACCTGTTATATGCAGAGTTGCGAGCCTATTTGTCTCAAAAGGAGAAAGGTGAACCTTTGCCTCTATTGCGAAAGACGATATTGATGATATCAAATCGTACGAAAAGGTAGCAAAGAAAGAAATAATATTTCGTTTAGAAACTCTGAGATTCAGAGAAAAGAAGAACCATGGAAGATATTCCAGCGATATCTGATTAACGGATTATATTTTTCGGGTAAATCATATAAAACCCGCTCGTACTACGAAACCATTTTGATAAGTACTGGTAGTGCAGAATTCCAGACAGATCAGTTTTGGCAAGGTTTCCATTAATTTTACATATTGGGATTATATTAATGCCTTCCGTAAAGTCCTCTATTATAATAACGAGAGGCATAAGCATACTTGGTTTATTAAGGTATGTGCAAAGATATTTGCGGAACCCATCCCTAATTGGTTCCTAAACTGGTGGTCATACCACGGTCCAACTGCAAAACGTTAATAATTTATACCATACTGATCATATTTTTTATATGGATAAAATTGAACAAATCTATTTTTTCATAGAGTTCTCTATTCCTTGGATCCATAAATGGACCCTCATAGTGGGTTTTACTGAGGAACATATTCCATGTTTATACCGGACTTATTATAACAATATTTGGGACAAGTTAATGAAAAAGGATCCCAAGACTAAGGCATTATATGGCCAAGAATTACTGTATTCTATAACCCAGAAAATCCAAGATTATGGAATCACCCCTCATAAAAGTGGACTGGTTGATAACTCCGTCAAGCATATTGCTAGAAGAATTTCCATTCAAGATGGAAACAAAGAAGAAATGATAAATCATTATTTAAACGAAGTCAGAAAAAATCTTCTCCTTAACATCACTCACTATGAGAAGTCTGACTGCTCTATGCAGAGTGAAACAAGTGATGATGTGCAAGAAGATACTTATCAGATCAGTGGAGATACTCTGCAGCAAACGGAAGATTTCCTATTTAGCTTAAAAGGAAAAGAGCCAGCAGCATGAACAGCAAAAGGCACTATCAACAGTAGAAATATTTTAATCAACAATAGATACACTGTTTATGGAACAGTAGATACACTGTTTATGGGGTCAAATGGGACCCATTATCACCGTACAAAGATGCTTGTTGTTTTCTTTTTCTATCTATAAATAGGTGTGTTTTTCTTTAGAAGAGGGCAAGTTTTAGAAAACTCTCTCTACTTCTCTCTTTGTAAGTCCTCCGTAAGATTGCCGAACTTTGGCCGGAGTTATAATAAAGAGTGTTGTTTACAACAAGGTACTTTCTTATTCCTTTTGTTTATTTTACTTCTTCTCCGATCTAAGTCGTGACTATGTCCAGCTAAAGAATTATATCTATGCCGGATAGCTAGCTTCAAATTTATATCTACTATGAAAGATCTAGACTTTATCAAAGTATAAATAGATTTCTATATGGTTTCTTGACTTGGTTCTGAGATGGTTGCACAGTCAGATTCTATGCAACACGTTAGTGGCTTTGTCTTAGTGACTCCGTCTAGCCAGCCGTGGTCTCAGCCCGCTAAAGATGCAAAGGGCGCCTTATGCCCGGTAGAACTGCTAGACACATGGGCTACACTAACAATACACATATGAATCTCGACAGGCCCTTTGCTTGGGTAAAATGATCAGATCCTTCCATACAGTCATCCAACCGTATAAAAATCTGTATATATTTCGATTCAGATTTTAATTTAGATGTTAACAAGCTAGATTGAAGATGACAGCGCGGATTATAATTATTAAAAATGGGAAGCTCCTAACCTCAAAGTTGGATTACCATTTTTCCCTTAAAATAAATTACAATTTAATTAAATATCTAATTACTTAGTAATCATTATTTTAAAAACTTTTTCCATTCAAAAATAACATTAATTCTCTACATCATCAATTAATCATTATGTCCAGAATGTGGAGAAGATAGAAAGTTGGAAAAAGTAATTTAATGTAGACCAAATTCATTAGATTATATAAATTAAATAATCATAATTCTTTGGGAATTAAAACGTTACCAAGACTTACTAAATAAATGTTTGCATTTTGAATAGGCACTACTATACAGAATTAAAAATTGAATATGAAGGGTCAATTCCCACTATTACATAGGAATCAATATCGAAATTAAAGTTGAATTTAAAAGGTTATTATCTAATACTATTTAAGAACTAACTTATTAAGATGGATGATAATCACTTGAGATTGGATGAAGGAAATCACACAATTCAACATGAGAAGAAAAGAGAGTTGAAAAGTGCAAATAAGGGATAACAAAAAAAAGTTGGAAGCAGCTAATCAAGAGAAGAAACAAAAGCAGCGGAAAAAAGAAAAGTAGATTGAATACAATCTTTTATGTTAATATGTTTGACGCCAAGAATAAGAAAGTTACTATTTATTATTTATTCATCAGAATGTGGGAACTTGCTTTGCAATATATATCCTCAACTCCTCAAACTTGCTTTCTTTTTTCCATTACAAGATTTTTATCTTTTATAATTCATTTGTTTCCGATTTTCATCAACTCGGTATAATATAATTGTAGACTTTAAATTTAGTTATCATCGTGAGCCTTTGGGATAGTACATATGAAATCAAATTTGTCATTCTTCTTCTTTTGCTTGTATATTTTGACGGCATGTGTCTTTTAATATTTTGAACTTCTTTTAAGTGATTTTTTTTAATTTTTTTCGGGTATTATTTGCCCTTAAATTGCAAAAGGTTTGTTTAAAAGATACAAATGTGACCGGACAAATTTGTCAACACAATACTTCGATGAATTGAGTAATAATATTCTCTTTTCTTTTCGTAGTAAAGAATGATAATATTCATCTATAAGAAAATTCAACAATCTTGTTGAAAACTTGCCAACCATAAATATACAAAATAGAAGTTTCTATCATAGATGACTTGCTTTATGGGTTACAAAAAGCTTTTTATTGGTCAATAATGAGTTTAATATCTAGGTTTTTAATTTTATTATGTGGAAAAGTATTAATTATAGATCAACTTTTTTTATTATTATAACTTACGTTTAGTAATTAAAATATATTAATCTCTCATATAATAGAAGGTTTTATTTTCATGAAACATTAAAAATATTAAACCTGACACAAGATTTTCATGCTATATTTAATGAAGAGATATATTCTTATGTTAAACTTACATACAAAAGGACTTAGCTTTGAACTTAGCGATTAATTTATGTATGCTCCACTATGATATATTTACTTATATAAATTAATTTTTTTAATGTCAATTAGAGGACAAATGTGCAACGCACATTCCCAAGACTAGTATTACTATAAGTGGGAATAAAAAAAGTTAAAAATTGAATTACGGTTTTACCCCTACTATAAATTAAAATGTTAGAAAAGCATTTCATTATTTAATTTAAATGTTAAATTGTATCATTTTAATAAAAATGTTAATGACTTTTGCACTTCCTTAGATTAATTCCTAATTAAAATATCTAATTTAATAAGTAATATTTATCATCAATAATCTATATGTATATTTAATTTAATTATCATCATCATCATATCATCATAATAATATATATATATAAATATACACACACAATACCTTAAAAGCATGAACTCTCGAACTTGAATGTTGAATTACTATAATACCCTAAATTAAAAATACTCAATTTATTTTATTTATTAGTTTAATTAATTTTATTATATTGAAAGTAGATACCTTTTCAAATTAAGGGATTGTGACTTTTTCAATGAGTTGTGACTTTTTCAAAGGGTTGTGATTTTTTTCAGGGGTTCTGATTTTTTCAATGGGTTGTGACTTTTCCAAAGGGTTGTGATTTTTTTGAAGGGTTGTGACTTTTCTGATGAGTTATGCCTTTTTCAAAGGGTTGTGACTTTTCGAGTAGCAATGACTTTTCGAAAGGTTGTGACTTTTCGGATAAGGCACAACTAACACCTATTCATACTACTATTTGGTAGCTATAAATAGAGGGTTTCCTCACACTTTTAAACTACAATTTCTTTAAGTTCTCTACTGTTCTTCTTCTTAAAAAAATTCAAGTGTTATTTGCAAAAATTGATGAAGTTCGAAATTCAACAAAATTCGAGGTACCTCATAAGAAAGAGTTGGTGAAAAATTGTAGCAAATCATTCATCAATTCACACTCGTATTTTTTCTTACCATTTTCAAGAGTTAATAGTGACGAAAAGTTGTGGGAGAGACAATAATATTAAACATAGATGAAAAAAGGCATATGATTTGGGTAAGATATTTCTTCTTTGTTTTTTTATTTTTTATTCTTTTCCCTCAAATGAAGGAGCTTCTTCCTAATTTTGCTAAAACAATGGGTATCAACGTAGTCCATTGAATTATTAGTTTTGATGTTAAATTCACTATTTCAAAAATAGATTTTCACTTTTACTTCTAATATGATAACATAGCCATGATAATAATTATTTTTTAATAGATATGTATGTAAAAATGAACGGAGAAAGTAAAGTGTTGGTGACGAGATATTTAAATCAAATGGAACACTAGAGTGAATATAGCATGAACATATATTTTCGTCTTCCTTCTTCATTGGCTATGTATTGTTCCATATAATTTTTCTTTATGTCACAAGATACACTCTTTACTAGCTAGCTATATAAAAATAGCTATCATAAAATGATCTTAAATCAAATTAATGATTCTATAAATAATACTTTAAATTTTATTCATCTATTAATTTTTATTATTGAAAAATTCAAATATTTTATATCATGATACAACTTCTATAAGATACTAGATACTTTCATTAGACAACAACTAAATGATATGTATGCGGCAGAAAAAAGGAGAAGACTACAATTTCACAATGATAAGGTAGAAACTTAATGAAATGAAATATTTTTCACCGATGTTATTCATATATTAAAATTAAATTATTCTACTAAAGTATATATAACAATCATTCATGATAACAACCAAGTACACTTTTTTTGGGAAAATTACCTGTCTATGATAGTCTTACTCAAATATTAACTGAGTAATAATATTTTGTAAAAGACATGTTACATATAAAGATAAAATATTGAAATACTTATGGTAATCCTTGTTTTACTCGAAAAAGAATATAAAGGAAAAAATGATTGAGTTTTGAAAAATCGATTAAACTTATGGTTTAAGAGAAATCGAATTTTCAAAAGAACAGAGTTGTCACTTAATTTTTAGTAAAACTCAAGAAAAAACAAACTTGAAATTTTCAAAAGATTTAAACAGATAAAATCAATTGAAAATAAAAGGGTTTGAGTTCAAATGTACATTCCGAGAAGGTGTTAGGCCCTCGGAATGCCCGCTAACTTGCGGTTGACCAACGATTTGACTAAAAATGACTTCTAACTAATTTTGAGAAAATATTAACTAAAAAAAGAAATTCACTTTTTATTTATTTGGAAATAAAATAAACTAAAAGGTTTTAAGAATATAACTCATATATTAACGAGATAACTAACGAAATAATTCATAAATAAAACTAGTAATAAATAAAAAATATATATTTCGATTTGAACAAAAATGACTTTCTTTTGGAGAATTTAATTAAATAAAACCAATTCAAATAAAATAGGTTAGTCAAATACAAATAATCAAATAAGTTGAAAAAAAACATTTTAACATTTGAAAACTCTTGGATTTAAAATAAAATAAAGGGGTCATTTGTTTAAAACAACTTTTCTTAAACTGAAATTTATCGCTAAAAGTTTGAAAAAAAAAAAAGTTTGAAATATTTTAAAACTTTAAACCAAAGTTGGCTCCCTTGTTTTATTTTTTTACAGTATTTTTTAGAAATAAAGTTAAGATTACATATAAGTTTATTATTTTTTTAAAAAAAAATAAAAATAAAAATCATTAGTAACTAAAACTAAATAAAGGTTCCCAATCCCAAATACCTATCATATGTGAGCTATTAAAAAAAACAAGAACATATTCAAGTCACATAAACAAGTTAAAACAAATAAATGCTAAATAATAATAATAATAATATAAGAAGCTATATAGACGCTGCCAAATGAGTTTTGCTTGCTTTCATTGCTATTCGGGTAGTCTAAGATATAGTGAAGAC
>JAJONQ010038115.1:0-18732 GCA_036250385.1 Solanum microdontum
TATGACCCTCCAAAGTAGACCCTCGAAAAAGGCTTCACTTGGAAATTTCGGATTTTGATACGGTTGCTCTAAAATTTGGGTTAGACCCATTTCCCACTAAATTTGACCCCCTAAACAAGAATATGTAATCCGATTTTTGAAAAATGAAACGGATATTTTTTTGATATAGCTAAACAAGTTTCCGGTAACTTTTGAAGCACATTTTTAAGAACTTTTTGGGTCATTTTAGCTACCTGGAGATGTAGTATTCCAATTTTGTATTAAAGTTTTAAATGAGGTGACTTTTAAGTCTTGTGTTATATTTTGAAAAAGTTTTAAATTTTCTGCTATTTTTCTATGATAAATGCTATGACGAATGCTTAGGGCTTGTATAAGACCTCCGAGAGGTCAAATACGCTGATAACAGCTAGGGGTGCTCTCGGGTCGTTACATTAATTTGTGTCTTGAAGCTTTACCCTTAAGGAATTCATGTCTAGGTGATCTAATTTAAGGCAATTCATCAAGAAGTTCATTATTCTTAAAAGGTCACATCTAAACCCTCAATTAGCCTCTTTCATGACATAACCCTAGACTATATCAATTTCATCATAGGATCTTAGGTTAGTCAAGGATGCATGTTTGATTATACTAGAATCATGTAATTACACTAAGAACAACCATTAATCACATAATTGGGTCAATATTCAACAATTCCCTCATCATGACGTCAATTTAGTAAAGAGGGGGAAATCATGGGTCCAAGGGGAATTCTCATCAAAACTCCATCAATCCAATGTTAATTCACCATAAGCAACTATAATAAATCATAATCAAACAATTGAAATCGTTTTGGAAGAAGACCCATGATATAGATTGAACCCTAGGTTTTTTTGGGAAAATTGGAGACTTGAAAACATATTTTGAGAGGGCTCCTTGAATGAAACTTAGACAACGATGAAAACTCCCATACTTTAGGTGTAGAATCCCACCAAATTTTTATTGAAAATCTCCAATCTTCAAGCCCTAGTTGGTCTCTTTTTTGGTCTTCAATGGAGTGCTAGAGAGAAGACTTTTGGAGGGAAGAGTAGTTGGGTTTTGATTTGGGGTCTTGGGTTATAATGAATTAATTACTTAATTTAGGGTCTTATTATCTTATATAGGTTATTAATTAACTAACTAACCGGCCTCCCTTAACCCCTAATTAATTACCTAATTAATTCCAAACACCTAACTAAAACTAAAAATCTTAAAAACTGGAAGCACCTACTCCCCTCTACCTACGAACCGTAGGTGGAGCCTCTGGACTTCAACCACCTCCGTGGTTTGCACCTGAGGCTTAGCTTTGCAGTTCTGGTGCAGGGCTTGACCAACGCCCATGACCTATGGGGCATGGTCTGATTTACTGGACGTAGATGGGCATTCGTTGGTCACTATATTTGACTGTTTTAGGGACTGTTTTGGGGTCCTCCTCAAGGACCCCTTGGGTGGTCCTTGGGGAGTCGTTCCTAGACGTTTAACCCCTAAAACCTCTATTCCAAGTACGAGAACTATTTTTACAAGTTTTAACCCTCATACGACACTCCAAAACTCTTACCAAAGGCTCTAGTTTCACCTATTTGTTTCCGTTAGATTCTAGCTTGGTCTTACTAGTTTTTCGGGTTGTTACATAAATAAACTGATGTAAGAGAATACTATGCAGAAGCTAAATCATAAGATAAACTGAAATGATGGGGAATACCCATTCTAAGTCTGAATATATATAAAACTGAGAATAGTTTAAGCTACTGAAATAAACTCAAATGCTAAAACTGAAGCTAACTATATCTAAAATAAGCCTCTAACTGACTAGAAGTGCTGGGATATGCCCCAGCTAAATCTAGAAAAACTAAAACTAAAGACAAAAAAAATAGAAAGGAAACATGTCTGTCGCGCTCGGAAAAGTGAGGACTCACCACTGATGCTGCTGAGCCAAAGATCGAGAACCGATCTATTCGTGATCTGAAGAGGAGCGGAACCTACATCACGAGAAGATGTAGCACAGAGTATACGTCAGTACTTGAAAGGTACTGAGCATGCAGGATAGAGTAAAGCTGAACAATATACATAACTGAACATAACATATAATTGAGCAATGATATGAGACAAACATGTTACTATACTGAGAAATATTGAAAATGAACTAACTGAATGCAATGACCAAGTTTAAAACATGCTAAAATTGAAATCTGACTGTAACTGATAACATGGTCAATGCAATAAAATCTGACTCTGGGAGCTACTAATAACCGACATAAAACCACATGAGCTAAATGTGGAGTCCAATGTATACGCCCCATCGAGAGGACCCAATATACCCTGCCAGAGGTATAAAGGCATGACTGTCGTGATCACTAAAACGTAATGCCCACAGAGAAGACTTATAAACCTATGGGGGCACATAGTTCTGGGACAATTCGGGTATGCTAAACCCTAGTCCACTGTCTAAGCCTACTTCTAATTAGATGTATATAAGTAATATTATGACTGAAATGCTGAAGTACTGGATAGATCAATTACTGACATGCAAACTCTTAGAATGCAATGATTATAACTGATAATGTGACATTCGTAAACTGAAGCATGTATATCTAAAATAACTGACCTAGCATGTGTAATTCATAAACTAAAAGAACTACATAGCTAGGGTTCTGAGTTTATGCAAGAACCTACGCAAAACAGTACCAAAATCATGATAATTTGATTAGGAACATTAAAGTAACTAGTTCATAATAATCTGCTAAAATTCTAGAAACCCTAGGTCTGGATAATATGAAGGGAATCAAGAATCTGACTAAATTCTAGGGACCTAATGGGTGAAAGGAACTGACTAGTGAATCCCAGATACATGGTGAGAAAATTCACGAAGAAATCTTTCAATTTTGGGGCTGGAACTGATGAAAAATCATTGTGTTCTTGAACTAGGACTGCTCGACTTCTTCTCTAATTTTTGCTCTAAGTTTCGCTTGATTTTGGTGAATAATTCATTAGGTTAGGTTCTAATTTGTTTACTAGGCTAAAACTGACCAAAACTACATATTGTAGGGTTTAAATGACGTAGTTTACGGGTCCAACGCATAAGGAAAAGACCAAACGACCCCTGACTTAAAATCTGTTGAAGCCATCGACGGGCATGACCGACAGACCGTCGATCGACTAACGGCCCATCCTGTCAGTCTGTCGATCGACGTCAGAGGATGGGTTCTGGGGGGTCTGAACCATGCCCTGGACCATGGACCATGGTCTAACCTACGGTTCGTAGGTCCTGGCGTAGGTCTGGACTTAGAATAGTTTTCTGGGCCTTTCTGGGGAGGGTTGCAGTTGGCCCATCCACGGACCACTAGGACGGACCGTGGTTCACCCTACGGTCCATGGGTGGCAACCATGGGTTGCACCTGCAACTTCTGGAAATCTGTTGGTTTAGTCTGTTTTTGGATATGGGGTGTTACAATATCTCCTCCTTGGGAATATTTGTCCTCGAATGAACATAAACTAGCTGAATATGGAGGGGAAAAGCTGTAACCCTACCACTAAAATACTGGAAACTGATTTCTGACTAAACCAAGTTCCAAGAACATGCAAATACGCTGAGAATGCAAGTACAAACTGAAGGAACATAATACTAAGATTGAAGCTATGAATGACTGAAAAACTTAAGAGGAACTATTACCTCAAGCTGGAATGGAATCAGAAGGAAAAAGATGAGGATTCTTGTCTTTCATGGTTGCTTCTGCCTCCACAAAACCTTAACTGAAGCGACTTCTTTGTTTCTCAACCTTCGAACATGACGATCAAGAATCTCAACTGGTACCTCTTCATAAGTGAGACTATCCTTCACAACCACACTTTCTAAAGGTACAATAGATGCCGGATCACCCACACAGTTCTTCAACAACAAAATATGAAAAATCGGATGTACTGCTCCTAGTTCTGTTGGCAACTCTAACTCATAAGACACTTTACCAACTCTTTTAAAAATCTTGCAAGGGCCTACCTATCTAGGACTGAGCTTCCCTTTCTTGCGAAATCTCATCACCCCCTTCCGGAAAACCCAATCATCAATTTGGAACTCTAAGTCCCTTCTCCTTACATCTGCATAGCACTTCTGGCGACTCTGGGCTATCTTAAGTCTATCTCTAATGAGTTGAACCTTTTTCATGGAATCATGAACCGAATTTGGCCCTATCAAGAGTGCTTCACCTACTTCAAACCAACAACCTAGAAATCTACATCTACGCCCGTACAATGCCTCATAAGGGCCATCTGAATGTTGGAATGGTAACTATTATTGTAGGCGAACTTTGTAAGAGCAAGGCGATCATCTCAGCTACCCTTCAAATCGATCACACAATCCCTTAACATTTCCTCTAAGGTCTGAATGGTACGCTCTGCCTGACCATCCATCTGTGGATGAAATGTTATGTTAAGGTTAACCTGAGTACCAAGACCTTTCTGAAAAGACTTCAAGAAATGAGAGGTAAACTAAGGACCCTATCTGAGATGACAGACAAAAGAACTCCATGCAACCTAACTATCTAATTAATGTAAAGTTTGACATAGTACTCCGCTGAATTCATAGTTTTAACAGTCAGAAAGCGCACAAACTTAGTAACTCTATCAACTATCACCCAAATGGATTCATGCTGTCTGCAAGTACAAGGTAAACCTGTAATGAAGTTCATGTTGATCATTTCCCACTTCCAACTAGGAATGTTGATCTATTGAGTCATACCTCCTGGTTCTGATGTTCTACCTTCACTTGCTGGAAATTAGGGCACTTAGCCACAAAATCTGCTATATCCCTTTTCATACCATTCCACCAAAAGACTTCCCGCAGATCACGGTACATCTTAGTGGCGCCTGGATGAATAGAATATCTGGAATTATGGGCTTCTGCAAGAATCTGCTGCCTCAACTCACCCACCTTAGGAACACATAATCGACCTTGATAGCAAAGCACACCATCTCCCCCTTGGGAGAAAACCTCAACTCTCTTCTGATGAACTACACCTTTTAGTTGAAGCAATATCGGATCACTGTCTTGCTTTTCCTTAAACTCCACTACCAATGAAGATTCTGCCCCATTCTAAACTGTTACACCATCATCTGATATGCTCATAAGACGAACTCCTAAGCGAGCAAGTTTGTGAACATCCTTTTCTAATTCCTTTCTTTCTTTCTCAACATGTGCTACACTGCCCATAGATAGTCTACTAAGAGCATCTGCTACTACATTGGCCTTACCAGGATGGTAATGCACACTTATATCATAAACCTTGAGGAAATCAAGCCATCTCCTCTGGTGAAGATTCAACTCTTTCTGGGTGAACACATACTGAAGGCTCTTATGGTGTGTGAATACACCTACATGAACACCATCCAAGTAATGTCTCCAAATCGTAAGTGCAAACACCACTACTGCAAGCTCGAGGTCATGAGTTGGATAGTTCTTCTCATGCACCTTAAGTTGTCTACAAGAATATGCTATAACCTTACCTCGCTGCATCAACATACAACCTAGGCCGACTCTGGATGCATCACAATAGATAACATAACCGTCAGAACCCTCTGGTAGAGTCAAAACAAGAGCTGTAGTCAACCTAGTTTTCAGTTCTGCAAAGCTTTTCTCACAATCAACCGACCACTGAAACTTAACTTTTTTTAAGTCAACTTAGTCAATGGAGAGGCTATGGACAAAAATCCTTCCACGAACCTTCTGTAATAACCAGCCCAACCCAAGAAACTTCTAATATCTGTAGGGGAGGTAGGTCTGGGCCATTGTTTCACTTCTTCTATTTTCTGAGAATCCACTTGGATCCCTTTGCTAGACACAATACGACAAAGGAAAGCAACAAATTGTAACCAAAACTCACATTTTCTAGACTTAGCGAATAACTGGCGATCTTTGAGAGTTTGCAAGACAACCCTAAAATGATTTGCATGTTCTTCCTCATTCCTAGAGTAAATGAGGATATCATCAATAAAGATGATAACAAACAAGTCCAAATACTGCTTGAACACTCGATTCATCAAATCCATGAAGGTTGCAGGAGCATTGGTTAACCCAAATGACATAACTACGAATTCATAATGACCATATCGAGTTCTGAAGGCTATTTTCGGGATGTCACTATCTTTGATTCTGAGCTGATGATAACTGAATTTGAGGTCTATTTTCGAGAAATGACTAGCACCATGAAGTTGGTCAAACAAGTCACCAATCCTGGGGATATGATAGTTATTCTTGATTGTGCACTACTAGAAATTTGACCTACTGCCACACATTTTTGGCGACACATTTACAACCGTTGCAATATATTATCTATTGCAACGGTTATGACTATCACAATATATCAAGGGATCAAATAGAACAATAATTAAAAATAACCGTGGCATCATTCTTACAACCGCTGGTATAGATTTTCTAAGGCAACACACTTTACAAACGTCGCACTAAAAGACTCTGTGGCAACGACTATTTTTGTGAAAAAAATTATTTTACTTTAGCCACGAATTTTATTCCCCAAAAATATATTTCCCTCCACTACTAGACTTTAGCTAAAGTGCCATTTATTTTATGTAGGGTTAAAATTTTGTTCTTCTTCTTCCAAAAGGCCAATTTGTGAGAAATGGAAAGAATAACGTGAGCTCCGGTTCAAGGCAGTACATTTCTTCAACAAGCTCCGGTCTTCTTCTTCTTCACAGTGAGGTAGTCTTCTTCTTCGGTTTGACAAGTCTTCTTCTTCATCTCCATTGGTCTTATTCTCCAATAGTAATCTTCTTCAACCGCAAGCTTTTTCATATAAAGGTATACTATTTTTAAGTTTCCTCTGTCTACTCCATTATTTCTAAGTCCCCATTGTCTCTAATTTGTTATGCATATAATATTTTGTATAATCTGAAACTCCATTGAAGGGTTTCTCAAGTCTTAAAGAATAACAAGTGGGTTTGTTTGCAATTTATGTTATTTGTTCCAATTTAGGTTAGCGATGTAATCTATTTGTGGTTTTGAGTTTGTATTTCTGATTTGTTGAAGATTTCTGAACTCTCTGTGAAAGTTCATCAAGAAGCTTTGTTTCAATTTTATTAGTATCATCTTGAAATATTGATTTTTCTCGTCCAAAATACAAAGATTCATCCTCTTAAACAAGGGTTATTTTCAGGTTTTTCTCAGATTGGAGACTCTTTTGCCTTCCGAAGCTCATCGAAATAGGCTCGTGGTCGTGGAAGCTTGTGGCTAGCTCGTGCTCAGTGTCGCTGCTCCAAAGAAGGTAATTCCTTTTCGTTGGATTTCATTTTCAGTTCTCAGAATTATAGTTTAAACTTTGAATACTCTTTTATATGTTCTATTTCCTTAGTTGAAATTTTGATTAATTGATCAATTTATGTGACTCAATCTGTTAGTATGTTACAATCTTACTGATTTAGTTTGCTTTCTATACTAATTGATGCCTTTTCTAGTTCTCCTTTCTGTTCCTTAGGGTGATTTGTGTTCCTGTTTGAATTTCCTTCAATATTAAGTGTGTTTCTTATATTAATGTGTCTAAATGTGTTTATGTTTTGAATTATATACTCCTTATTTGATTATTACAGATGTTGATCTTGTTCTCTATAATGTTATGATTCGTATGTCAATGGATATAAACATCCATTATGACTAGTTACTATTTTAAAAGACCGGATATTTTGACTTTTTTCTGAATTAGTTTCCAAATTTGGCCTTCATTTTAATATCCAAGTTAATCTTGTTTTTAAGTTCAAATTGTACATTTTTCTCATTTGTGAAAGTCAGATCTTGTTTAAGGCTAGAGTACTCTTGATTTTAACTCTTTTAGTGTAATCAAGATTCTGTTTAAAAATAGTTTAAGCTATAACATGGGCTGGTGTTTTCTGTGTCTTTGTTTGTTGTGAATAGAGTCAGCACTTCATCTAAATTCGCTTTTGATATCTTTCGCATGTGCGAGTTCGGAGCTTATTATAAGCAGAATTTAAAGTTTATTCTCTTGTCAATTGAATTTGTTGGCCTGGTTACATGTTTCCAGCAGTGTGAGTTATGTTCTTTGTCAACAAGCATTCTAGGTTGTTTCTGCTTAAGGTAATTTATTTAAGTGTCATTGCTTCTGATCGAATTTTTGAAGGATTGGTTTAGTATGTATTTGGTTAGAGTTCAGTCGTTTGTGCTTACCAAATTATGAAAGCTGATAGTTTATCAATCTTGTTATTATTTTCTCTCGAATTGGTCAGTCCTACACTTATTACATACTAGACGATTAACTGTATAACATTAGTTTGATTTCATTTCTTATTCCATATTGTGGCAGCCCTATACCTTATATAAAGTCCTTGGAAATTGCATATACAGATTTCTAAAGTTTTGAATTTGCTAGACTCTTCTTTGTTTAGCTTCTGATGGCTTTTCTCTTAAAAATGACATTTTATATTTAGGGATCTTTTGAGAATTTGATGTTGAACCTTAGAGTTTCAGATCTATTTTTTGGTAAACTAATTAGGAAATGCTAACTTTGCACTTGCAAGTCCTCATGATGTATTAAGTTTTAGCTTGTAGATTCTGATTTACCTTATTCAGCTACAAGTGACTCATGTCATTTGGTTGTCCATTAATATGCATTAAAAACTCTTTACCTGTAAATTTTGTTGTATAAAGATAACAGACTGAGTTTTGTAGTTGATGTAAGATCAACTTATTAAAATGAAATCAAGGACGAACTCTTGAAGTTAAGCATTAGGTAAGGTTATGTACAAGCATTGACAAAAAAACATTAGGTCTGGACAGTAAAAATAGCCTTATTTGATTTAATAAATGCAAAAAAATATTGATTCCCCTGTTCCATTAAATTTTCAACATGTTACCAAGTGTGAATTTGTTAAGAAATGACTGATAAACTTGCTCTAATTTTAAGAAAATCAATCAGCATTTTGGTTTTTCAGCAAAATACTAGAAAACTGGCATTCATGAATCATTTAACTACATTAAATAGTTATTGTTTATGTTTCCTGTAGAAAATTCTTTCACTAAGGCTAACATTAAGTTATTCAAGATGAAAAAGTCAGATTGTGTGCTAGTTGAAACTATCTGATCTCATATTCTGGAATCTTTCTCATTTACTGGTGCTAGGTGCTAGATTCTTGATTTACTTCAAAGTAGCATTAGATGTGGCTAAAGGCTAGCATTTCTTCTTCTGCTAGTCCATCACTTGCTGACATTATTAGAAGCATTAGATGTTCTACCCTTACAGTTAAGTTAGGATGCTTGTTCAGAACTAATGTTCCATCTCCATTTACTGCCTCATTCTTGTTTAATGCTGCAAGACTGATCACTTCAACTCCTAATTTATCAGCTCTAAGAATTAATTTTTCTATTTTTCTATTAATACCATCTGCTGCAAATGGCAAGACTATTGAAACCAAAGCGAGGGATAACCTATGTTTAGTGCACGTAGCCATTTAGATAGTATGAAGTTTCAAAAAACTTGGAGTAGATACACATGATTTTCTTCTAAAAAGAATCTCTATTTATGTATAATTGCACTTTCTCGCTTTATGCTCATTTGGTATTGTCACTTTTATTGTTGTTGTTGTTCCATCAGAAAGTTATATTTATGCAGTTCTACTAATAAAAAAATGTGCATTTTAAGTTCTTGGTGGTTATTTGTTCAGATTTGAATAGTCATGAGTCAACAAAAGCCTTCGAAAAGAAACAAAAGAGCAAAAAAAGAACTTCGCTAGACCTGGATCATTATCTTTCTTGGCAAATAAAAAACGACGATTATTGACAACAAATGAAATTGTTCAAGCTATAGAGTCAGAGAAAGGACATCTTCTAAAATTAATTGAAGAACAAGGTATGAAATTGCCCATTTGATATATTTGATTGGAGGAATATGGACACCAAAAAGGATTTATGGGATTACACCAAGTTTTGAAATTTTCAATATTTAAATATATGTCAAAGTATTTTGCATTTGTTGGTTAATTGAATGACATGAAATTGTAGGAGAAATATATTATTCCTGAAGCTGCGAAAAAATGGACTTTGGTAACAATTCGGGAAGCTTGGAGAAGGCATAGAAGTGACTTGAAGATCAATTATTATGACTCGTATGACAATGATGAAGTTCAAATGGAAAAAAAGCCCGGTCATATTCCAGAATGTCAGTTTAGAGAGCTTCTCAAATATTGGAAGTCTGAGAAATTCAAGGTAATTAAAATGTATTTCAGAGTCTGAAGCTGACAACTTTTTTATTTTTCTATTCTCTTATGTGATAGTGTTGTTGTAGCTTGATTTTTTCAAGGTGATATTTGAGCGTGCGACTCTAAAGTAACCTAATTTTTCTATTATCTTTCGTTGAAACCATATGCGATTCACATAGAAGTAGAGATATGATGTGTATGGATCAGTATGTATCCTCCACTGATGTTCATTGAGTGGGATTGTTATGTCTAGTTCATTGTTAAGTCGAGAAGAATAACCAGTTGTATCACCTAAGTAAATTTCTTGTACTTTATCAATTACTAAGACTGAATTTTGAGTCTTCCAATAAGATACATTCTATAAAGAAGAAGCAACTTGAATGGAGGATTAACAGAAATGCATTTGTGCAGACTTTTAGCTAGAGTTTGAACACTAGTATAACATTCAAATTTTACCTTTTGGTAACATTGTCCTTGTCTGGAATATTCGGTAGCACCATAAGCTATCAGTTTACATTATTCATTTTTTTTTTTGTAGAAAATGTCTGAAACAAATGCTAAGAATTGAAAAAAGCTGATGAATCCACACCGCTGGCAAAAAGAGTTTTGCTTTAGTCCGTAACAAATTGGTGTGTTCTCTTATTTATTATTGATTCTTGACCTGTTATTTAAGCAATTTTTGGTATTTAATTATTTTTGTGTGACTAGGAAAAAGAAAAGGAAATTGTATCAGCTAAGGAGATCTTCGTGGTCACAAGAACAAAGAAACCTGGGCGTTTGTACAAGACCTCGAATAAAAACGCAACTAGTAAAATTGTATGAATGTTGTCTATTTAAGAGTATTTATTGAGATCAATTATGTGTTCTAAATATTAATATACATGGGTACTTGTTGGATATTCTTTGTTAGGTTGAAATGGAAGCGATTGAAACACAAATGGACACAAATGATCAGTCTGTTGATGCATTTTCAACCGTCATGGGTCCTAAACATCCGAGACATCTAAGACTATGAAGTGGGGGTTACAAAGACTATATTGAAAAGAAAATCTGAAAATTCTAACTATTTTTTAAATGCCACAGATGATGTAGTGCAACAAATGCAAGAAAGAACGCAAAAATTGGAGAAACAAATGGAGGAACAAAAGAAATTCAACTATGCGACAAGAAGTTATAACAAATGTAATTGGACAACTTCAGAATGCAAGATTAATTGATCGTAACATACTAGTTGCATTGTTCGTTCCTCCTTCAAGAGAAGCTAGTACTTCTGCACAAGCGGCTGATCAAGGTTAGATTCACTAATTTTCTATTTCAACTTCTTCTTCTTCTTCTTCTTGTTTGTCTTCATCGTTCATTACAAGTGAGTTTAAATACTCTATTTTCTTTAAGTTTTACAATGTCAAGTTACCACAAAATGGTGTGAAATTTATTACTACTTAGTAGGATATAAGGAAATAATTAACTAATTTTATGAATTTGATTTTTGTGAAACTTGATGGAAAAACGTTGAGATCTACGCAATAATGACTTGGGTGTAATGGTCATTTTTTTTTATATTTGTGATGTTGATCTTACGTTTGACATCCCTATATATAGGCTCTTGTTGGTTAAGTACTTCATGATATTAGTGATTCTTTGAGTGATTTAATGGTTACCTTATTCGATGTTACTACTTATTCACCTAGGAGTGCTCTACGAAGATGGTAGAATGTCTTCTTGTAGTTAACTATTGTATGTGCTGCACCTTGTAGAACCTATTTAGCATGTTATTTCCTTCAAGAAATAGTTAAATTCGTTGAGTACAAGTTGACTGTTCAAATGAAAATCTGCAAAGGAACAACCATTGTGAATGCATGACTATCAACTTTCACATCTTCCACTATCATAACTTAATGTAAGCATTGCTAAACTATTTTGTGTTTTATTGTAGGTGATGAAATTGAAGGAGATGAAAGGAGTACTAAAGACTTGACCATGGAATTGACTGGATTGATGTTAATTAACTTTAATCATCTATGTTCTACAAATATTTTGATTTTGATGAAGATTGAAAACTGTAGTGTGTTTCACCTTTTTTGAACAGTCAAAAATTATTTGTATATTTTGCTATTATTGATATTACTAACCTCTTTGATCTCTGATTGAAATCTTGGTAATGAATAGTTTCTTCTCATGATCGAATTGTGTATTTTATGTTCTATTTTATTGTTGTAATAGCTTTATAATATTAGTGGTATTAGATCAATAGTATATGTAGGAAAATCCTAATAATAAATGTAGCAATAGCCTAATATTAATTGTGGCAATAGGCAAAGAATGGTTGCATTATCCTATAATAATCTTAGCAATAGCCCTAGAGTAATAGTCGTAGTAGTTTAGAACTATGGCATTATAATATAAAAACCGTAGCAATTGACTAAAATGGTGAGAAAATTGTAGCCATAGCATGAAAATAATTGTTGCATAAACATTTATTGCAACGGTTAAACACCGTCCCAATAGATTGTTGACCGTCGGCAAATACTTAAAGTGTAAACCGACGGAATAAGGCTGCTATTGCTACGATTATTTGAACCGTCGGAATTAATCGTTGCAACAGACTTATTGCTACGCGATTTGTTGTAGCGGTTGCCTAAACCGTGGTGTTAGAGGTACTGCAATGGTGTAGCAGCCTATTGCCACGGTAACTGAACTGTTGCACTAGATCGAATTTCTAGTAGTGGTGACTTTGTTCAACTGCCTATAGTCAATGCACATCCTAAGAGAATCATCTTTCTTTTTCACGAACAACACTGGTACCCCCATAGGGAAATACTAGGTCTGATGAAGCCCTTATCTAGAAGGTCTTTCAACTGCTCTTTCAATTCCTTAAGCTCAGCTGGAGCCATTCTGTAAGAAGGAATAGATATAGGCTGGGTATCTGGAAGGAGATCAATTCCAAAGTCGGTTTCCCTTTCGAGAGGAACTCCGGGAAGATTTTCTGCTAATACTTCTGGGAACTCATTGACTACTGGAACTAACTCAAGAGTTGGGGTTTTGGAATTTGAATCCTTAACCCAAACTAGATGATAGAGATAACCCTTAGATATCATATTTCGGGCCTTAAGGTAAGAAATGAATTGAACCATAGGCGCTAAGCTACTACCCTTCTATTCTAAGATTAGTTTATCTGGAAACTGAAAATGAACAATCCTAGTTCTACAATCGACTGAGGCATAACACGAATGTAACCAGTCCATATCTAGAATGATATCGAAGTCTACCATCTAACTCTACAAGATCTGTTGAGGTGACTTTATGAGAGACTATGACAGGGCAATTTTTGTATACCCGTCTAGTTATAACTGGGTCACCGACTAAAGTAGAGACTGAGAAGGGTTCTTAGAGAGTTTCTGGACTAACATTGAAGTTGACTGCTATATAAGGAGTTACAAAGGAAAGAGTAACCCATAAATCTAACAAAGAATAAACATCTAAGTTAAAAACTCGTAACATAATAGTGACTACATCAGGAAAATCTTCCTGACCCTGGTGAGCCTGTTTTAGTGTTGTCCGCCACTTGTACCAGATGAGTTACCCTACTGAGTCAGGCGACTTGCTGGTGCGGCTGAAGTTGTAGATTGATCCCTACCATTATTGCCCCCTTAACCCCGTTTAGCATAAGGACCATCTCTCAACCTGTGACTAGACTGACCACACCCAAAACATCCTTCCTTTCCTACAAGACATTTGCCCGGATGGTTCTTACCACACATTGGACAAGTTGGGTAGGTTCTGTTGCCTGAAACACTCCCCTGAGACTTAGAGCCTGATGCCCTACCCTTCTGATCCTGTCAGAACTTGGAGGATGGAACACTAGCTGATAAAGGTGTTGGAGCTGAAGACTTTTGTTGAAACTGCGAGTGATTTCCACCACCCAATTTCTGTTGAGAATACTCATAGTTGCCTGTTCTAGTCTTCTTATTATCCTTAGCCTGTTCCCTAAGCTTATCTCCCTCAACCTACTGAGCATGAGTCATGAGCCTAGAGATGTTCATATTTTCTAGAAACATAACATTCCTACACTCTGTCTTCACTAGGTCGGATACCCCATATAGAAACTTGTTCATTTGAGTCCTGGAATCAACAACCATGTGAGAAGCATACCTGGAGAGTTGGGTGAACTTGAGTCCATACTCTTGGGCTGTCGTGTTACCGTGCCTCAAATTCATGAAATCCTGAGCTTTAGTCTCCCTCAACCCTCTTGGGAAGAACCTGTCCAGAAATGTCTCATTAAAGCATTCCCAAGTGATAGGAGTTGTATCCGTACCCCTGTTGTCTTTCTATTAAGTAAACCATATCTGAGCTACATCCTTAAGATGATAGGATGCCAACCCTACCATATCATTACCAGTTACTTTCATCACTCCAAAGATCTTCTTGGTCTCATCTATGAAGTTTTGGGGATCCTCACCAATCTGCGACCCTAAAAACTCAGGCGGATTCATCTTAACAAAATCACGAACCCTGGCTGCAATTGATCCACCACTAGCATTTGCATGAATTGGAACCTGCCAGTTGTTCTGGTTGGTCACACTTTGAGCCAAAAGTTGAATGGCGTTCCGAAACTCAGCATTCGAAACTTCCTGATCTGGGACTAGAGGAGCTGCCTTAGCTTTGTGTGCATTCACATTCCTTCTGTAAGCTCTACGAGGAGGCATGATCTGAAACGCATAACGAAGGATTAGAACGAGGAAATTGGATCATACCTCACGCACGATAAGAATATCTAGAGAGTGAAGTTTTCCTAAAACACTTTGTAGCCTCCCTCTCATTAGATATAGTGCACTTCACACCCATGAAAATGACTCTACTTAGTGCAGCTTTTAGACATTCTAGGACTCTTAAACCTAGTGGTCTGATACCAAGTTTGTCACGCCCCAAAGCTACCCCTAGGACGCAGACAAGGGACCTAGGATCATGAGTGACCCCAAGCTAACCCTCCTGGCATATCATAAGCATACTAAATAAACTGAAGTAAGAGAATACTATGGGGAAGCTAAATCATAAGATAAACTAAAATGATAAGGAAATTCTCACCTTGAGGGGTGCAGTGAGTTTGGGAAGTTTAGTCTCGGTTTTGTAGGCTCATATAAGATCTTGAGTGGAGTTGGTAAGGTTGTTTGTGAACTAGAGTTGCTTAATGAGGGGTACCGGTGTAACCAGTTTTCCATGTCTCTAGAATATAGAAGGGTGTTGGAGATTGACATTCATAAATTCCTTAAGATGTGTTGGGCGTTAATACGAATCTCCCTAATTTAGAAATACTGGTAGGGATCATAGACCGGCATGTTATGAAATAAAAAAAGAGCAAGGAAGTGGTTTCCATGAAAGTGTTAAGGAGTGATATTTTAGTGAGGGTTTTATGTCATGCCCCGAAGTTACCCCAAGGACGCAGACACGGGACCTAGGATCACGAGTGACCCTAAGCTAACCCTGCTAGCATGTCATAAGAATACTAAATAAACTGAAGTAAGAGAATACTGTACGGAAGCTAAATCATAAAATAAACCAAAATGATGGGGAATACCCATTCTAAGTCTAAATATATATAAAATAAAGAAGACTTTAAGATATTGAAATAAAACTCAAATGCTAAAGCTAAAGCTAACTATGTCTAAAATAAGCCTCTAACTGACTAGAAGTGCTGGGACATGCCCCAACTAAATTTAGCAAAACTAAAACTAAAACTAAAGACAAAAAAAATAGAAAGGAAACATGTATGTCGTCCTCGAAGAATGAGGACTCACCACTGATGCTACTGAGCTAAAGATCGGGAACCGATCTATGCGTGATCCGAAAGCTGAGGACCTGAACCTACATCACTAGAAGATGTAGTGCAGAGTATGCGTCTTGAAAGGTACTGAGCATCCATGATAGAGTAAAGTTGAACAATGAACATAACTGAATAGAGAATATAACTGAGCAATGATATGAGATAAGCATGATACTATACTGAGAATATTGAATATGAACTAACTGAATGCAATGACAAAGTTTATAACATGCTAAAATTGAAATCTGACTGTAACTGATAGCATGGTCAATGCAATAGAATATGACTGTGGAGCTACTAATAACCGACATAAAACCACATGAGCTAAATGGGGAGTCCGATGTATATGCCCCATTGAGAGTACCCAATATACCCTGCCAGAGGTATTAAGGCATGACTGGCGTGATTACAAAAATATAATGCCCACAGAGGGGACTTATAAACCTACAGGGGCACATAGTTCTAGGACTATTCGGGTATGTTGAACCATAGTCCATTCAATCTAAGTGTACTCCCAATTAGAATGTATATAAGCAATATTACGACTGAAATGCTGAAGTACTGGATAGCTCAATTACTGACATGCAAACTCTAAAACTGCAACGATTAAAACTGATAATGTGACATTCGTAAACTGAAGCATGTATATCTAGAATAAATGACCTAGCATGTGTAATTCATGAACTAAAAGAACTACATATCAAGGGTTTTGAGTTTATGCAAGAACCTACGCAAAATAGTACTAAAATCATGATAATCTGATTAGGAACATTAAAGTAACTAGTTCATAATAATCTATTGCAATTCTAGAAACCTTAGGTGTAGATAATATGAAGGGAATCAAGAATCTGACTGAATTCTAGGGACCTAATGAGTGAAAGGAACCCACTGGTGAAATCCCACATACCTGGTGACAAAATTCACGGAGAAATCTTTCAATTTTGGGGTATGAACTGACGAAAACTCGTTGCGTTCTTAAACTAGGGCAGCTCGACTTCTTCTCTGATTTTTGTTCTAAGTTACGCTTGATTTTGGTGAATAATTGATTAGGTTAGGTTCTAATTTGTTTACTAGGCAAAAATTGACCAAAACTACATAGTTTAGAGTTTAAACGACATATTTTAGAGGTCCAACACATAAGGAACAGACCAAACGACCCCAAACTTTAAATCTGCTGAAGCCGTCGACGGGCCAAACCGATGGACCATCGATCGACTGACAGTGATGCAATCCAGATTGCCTCAATTCCATCCACTCACGAACTTCAACGTATTAATGGATTTTTCACAATGATGGAGGCTCTTGGCTTGAGATGATGTCAAGAAGGGGATTCCAGGCCTTGCTTGGTAACAAACGCGCTTTGAAGGAGCTCCTAGTTGAGCAACACCATGTTTGGATGATAACTTGGAGTCTGGGAGTTCTAACAAAGCAAGGAGGAGCAAGTGAAGACGTTGCTCCATTCGGCGAGCTGACAACCATTTCGGCGACTCGCCAAACTCCCTTGGCGAGGATTCCAAGATCGCCTAAGGTTCCAAGGAGCTACAAAGGGAAAATGCTCATTCAGTGAGCTGGAGAGCATTTGGTGCATCGCCCATTGACCCCCAAGACCGCTGAAAGTTACAGTAGGTGCTAGGAGCTGGAGCCAAGTAGGATCCAATTGCCAAAGCTAATGGGAGGATCGCGAGTGATTATGCGATCCCAACTTGGCTCGCCCAATGGACATTTCGGGTCACTTTTGGGCCCTTCTATGTAATGAAGCACTAAAACTATAAATAGGCATTTAGGGGTTCATTTTAGGTAGACTTGTTTGAATATTATGGTTGAAAACCTGAAACTCATGTTTGAGTGTTTGAAAGCATGGTATAAGCTTTTGTTGATCGGTTTTTAGAAACGTCGGTTGTTAGGGATATCAATTTTCTCGAGGTTGTCGTAAAATTTAGGTGCTTTTTTATTGGATTAATAAAGTGAGGTCTTTGGGTTTAACATACCCTTAGGTTGCTCTTTGTATCCTCTTTTTGTGTCTATCTATTTATCCGGATTAGGTGTTTGTTTAGGATTGAAATTGGAGGTTTTAGGATTTAATAAATCATTTAGTTGCCAATTGTTTCTTATCTTGTATCTCTTCTTCTATCTTTCTTTAATTTCCGCATTTATTATAGTTTCTCCTGTGAGAATTACATCTTTTGGTATCAGAGCCGAGCTTAGATTCGTTCTATCGATTCTAGTCTTGGGTTTTATTGCTACAAAAAAAGTGTACAACTCATTTTTGAAGTAATTCTGAAATGGGTCTTGTTGATTTGAGTCTTCTTTGGAGTTTTCAAAGTTAGATTAGTGTTCGCTAACCTTATTTGAGTCTAGGGATGAGATATGAAAGGGTTTGGTTCACTATTGAAGAAACCACCATTGGAGATTGAATAAGCTTGAAAAAGACACAAGTGGGTTTTGAAATCTGGAAGTTTTGGCAAGGAATTGAGTGCTAAAAAGTATTGGGCATTGTTCCCTATCTCAAGGAGAGCTTGTATCTCGATTTTCAAGAAATTCTGAGCTAAAAATATAGAGGGTTAATTTTTGGGTCTTCATAGTTGTCACGACCCGGGAGCACCCCCTAGTCGTAACCGGCGTACTCGACCTCGAAGAGGTCTAATACAAGCCTCTTAGCATTCATTCATCGCATAGACACTAAAACC
>JAJONQ010038116.1:0-12516 GCA_036250385.1 Solanum microdontum
CCCAGTTATAATTTCTTGGCAATTTCCAATCCTCCAAAACCTTAACCAATGGAGTATATGCTTGTCCCTCACTACTAAAAAACAGCTATACAATTTTCACTTTCCATCCTACCCCATGTGGTCATATTTTCATAGGAGTACCTTTTTTTTTTAATGACCGTGGTGTTCAGGTTAGTTTTTACGCATTTCCATTAGTTTAACAGGATATGTGTTATTTCTCATTAATAATAGGTACTAGGTAACTCTGTCGACCAAGACTAAGATAAATTAGAAGAATTACCTAGAATCACAATAACAAATAAAAGTTACTCCCTCAATTTCAAATTAATTGAATTGTTGAGACATTTTTCATTTTTCAAATTAATTTAATTGTTCAATTTTCAAGACTATTTTTAGAATGTTCTTCCAATTTTACCCTTCATTAGTTAGTATTGGAACTAGTTATTAATTAATGTTTAGTTATTTTAATCATAAATTTGACAATAATTAATAAGGGTAAAAATGAAAAGTTATGCCTAATTTATGTCTTAATCTTCTTTTCTTAAAGAGTGTGAAACACATCAACAATTCAATTAATTTGAAATGGAGGGAGTACTTGATAATGCAAAATTTTGTCTTACACTTGTGTACAACATATATCCTCACAGTCTCAATTTTTTTAAATGAAAAAATCCTTTTGGTCAGAAAATTTGATCAGAATTTGGTCAGAAGGGTAAAATAACATATTTCACATTATGTTATTTTACCTTTTTGAACATTTTCACCCTTTTAACTTTAATACATTTTAATTAAAAAAAAAAATCAGTTTATTTTAAAATGAAATGGATATTATAGACTTTTTAAATTTCTGGCCAAATTTTGACCAAATTTTCTGGTCATTTAGCATTACCCTTTTTATATTATACTTTTTAACTTGCACAAAATTTAAGAAAGAAATAATAAATTTTGAAATTTGTGGTCTAAATTAAAATCTTCCTTGTTAAGAGTAAAAGTGAAATTTTAAAGTTGAATTATTTCTAATTATAAAAAATAAAAAAGTTGACATTCTTTTTTGAATAAACTAAAATAGTGCGCTCCATATATGAATTATAAAATTACCTATCAATAGGCACAATATTAAGTGGTTCATTCAAATTGTAAGCAAACATGGCCAAATAAAGTAAGTGAATTTGCTACCCAATGATTTTTTTTTAACTACTCAATTATAAAAATAAAATAAAAATTAAACTATTAGTGTTCAATTAAATAAATACCTAGCTGTCTTGGAGATCTCTAAACTATTATTAAATTAAACCTACTAATTAATCTTCAACTATATTTAAATACATCTACTTATCCCTTCTTCAATTGGTACTTGTTGTAGGAAGACTAATTTTACAAAAAAAAAAACATTTAATTTTTTGCAAAAATGGAAAGGATCAGTTTTTGCTGTCAATATTTGTCTGCAAAAAACTTTTTGAGTCAGCACAGCAACTTTTTTTGAAAAAAATATAAACTGAAGCAGAGGCCACGTTTATTTCATAAAATAAATGATCACTCAATTTTACTAAATATTAATGAAGCTATTTTATTTTTAACCAAAATGTTACTTGATTTTTTCTCTGAGTATTACATAAAGTCATTAAGAAGTAAACCAAATTAATTTCCTAATTTAGTGCAATAAAATAAATTTGACTCTTTTTGAAAATGAAGAAAAACAAATTAATTTCATAATTAAGTGCAATAAAATAAATTTGATTCTTTTTGAATCATTTTACTTGTCACGATTTTGGCTTACACACCCTTTACGAAATTATATATTTTTACCTATTATACTCTTGTTTATTATTTTTAATCATTTAAAATATTAATCTCTTTATTCTCTAAATAAAAGTTAATCTAAGTAATTACAATATTAAAGTATGTGTATGTACTACTCTTTATTTAAGTTTTTTTATGCTAATTAATTAAATATTTGAAGAATAATCATCATTAAGGATAAAAAAGAAAGAATATACTCAATATATTTAATTTTTTCAAATAATAAGCATCTAGAATAATTTATTCTTATTAAAAACGATAAGTAAAGTGGTTCGAAAAGAATAGTAATCGTTTGTGAAATTAACCATATTTAATTTACTATTTTCTCAGTTTCTATTTATATGTCACCATTGTTGACATCAAATTTTGGCCTAACATTTTCAAAATTCGTAACTTTTAAGTTTTCTTTGTTTAATAGTTCAAAATAATTTTTTTATTATTTTAAATAAGTTTATTGATAACTATCCTTATTTATCAAAATTTAGGATTTTGTTTATCATTTAATTTTAAAATTGCATTTTTACATGTCATTAGTTAAGTTCTTTATATTTTTTTAATATTCATTTTATTTGTTATACTTGTTAATATTCATTTTGGTATTTTGCATAGTCTAGAAATTTATTCAAATACGAATATTTTATTTAACCAATAATTTTGGGTCATAATCTCAAGCCCACAATTTGAGCACATTGTAAAATTATTTCCTATATAAATTTTGATTAGGTTAAAAAATAAGGGGAGTGGGGGGGTTGAAAATATTTTTTCAAGATTTGATAGGGTAAAAACCCTAAGAATTCTTTACTCTCATATTCTCTAAACCGCCGCCATTCCCAAATGATTTTTTTTTTATCAAAATTCGACAACCACAAGGCAACAACCAGCTGACCCTTCTTCTTCCCCCTTTCCTTGACACCACTAGCCCACATTTTCCAATAAAACGAGACAGACGATCAAACAAAACCACCACCCAAAAAACCCTCATCCCCGGCGAGTTCGCACCACCACTGGAGCTCAAGATCAACCAACAGCTTACAACCACCACACCAGCGAACTCTAGCAAACAACTAGTAATGACCTTCATCCCATCTTCCTCGTCCAACCAAAACCCCACAACCCCATCTCCGGTGAATATTCGGAAAACCAACCCGAATCCACCAGTGCCTAACAAAAATCAACCAGAAAACTAGCCAGCCAAACAACCCCAAAACCCTCTTCGTTTTCTTTTTTTTCCGAGTGAAATAGTCACCGAAAACGACCCAATTTCCCCTTTCCTCTTCTCCAGTTAAAACAACAACCAAACAGCCTCCAAACCAACCCATAAAACCCCAACTCCATCACACCCCTTTTTCATTTTTATTCGATAACAACCGCAAACCCATCTAGAACCATCGGAGCAACGAGCTTCAAGCTCACACCAGCGGCGCCATGAACGAACAGCAGCTCCGGCAAGGAGTTTCAAACTCTGATGAACCGAAGCCAATAAAAATGGTGCTCAGTCCCCTTCCCTTTTTCCCTTTTATGATTTTTTTTCTCTTGTTTTGCAAGTGGAACGTTGTTGTCCCAACGAGCTTTAAAGCTTCGACGAACAAAATATGACCTTGTTGCATTGGAGAAATGCACACCATCCTTCATCGCCATCAGATCTCCACAAATCGAAGCTTCAGTGTATATTTCTCCCATCTTTTCCTCATCACTGTGTAGGTAATCACTTTAGTTCATATAATTCATTAAGTTAGATATTGATTTACCTTTGTTATAATCACTGTTTTGTTGTCATAATGTTGCTAGATCAATTTGGTAATTTATTTGAGTTTTTCAACAAGGTTTTCATTATTTTTGTTTAGATTTTGGCTACTGTATTACCTATTGTTTATTAATTTGTTTTATTTGTGGATCATATTATTATATTAAGTGATTAGTTTATAGCTCTTTATTTTATTTATTATGAAGTGATATATACATAGTGTTTAGATAACTTTATTAAGTAAATATAAGTTGAGTTGTTGATGTACATATATGTGGTTGATTTATTTATTTATTTATTCATGACTTTGGATTTGTTCTCTTTTTTACCTCAACTTTCTAATTTTGTTCATATATGATTGTTATGAGTTTATTAAATTGGTTGATTCATGTTCTAAGAAGTTATAGCAATTACGTTACTACATTAACATTATTTAATTATTATTGTTTTGTTATGTTGTTAACAGTTTGGTGGTTGTTATTATTATTATTATTTTGTTAGTTTCTTATAGTTTTGATGGTTGCATTTTATCTTATATTGTCATTTAGTTAGTTTCATTTATTGTATGTCAGAATTGATCAATGAAAAAATTTCTCCATCGATTTTCGAGGCCTCCACATTGTAAAAAATGAAAATTTAGTTTAATTTCGTATATTTTGTTTGTTTAAAATTGATCGATGAAGAAATTACTGTTGATTTCCAAGGCCTTCCAAGTTAATAAGACGGGTTTTATTTTTAAGTTATTATTTCAGTTATTCATTTTTATTCATATTTATTTAGTACTAACACTTTTACTAAGTGTCTTTATAGTTACACAAAGCTGCTTCCCATTGAAGCTATTCGAACGGAGTTCGAATTATAATTTTTATTTATTATTTTGTATATATTGATATTAGACAAATTTTAGGCCGTGTCTTATATTATTATTTTGTTTTGTTACTTGTGTATATTGCATGTTTGTTTTACTTGTATATTATTTTATCTCCATCTCAATTTGAAAAAAATGAATTTAGTCGACACCCACATTATTTGTGGATTTTGAAGGATGCTAACACCTTTCCTTCGAATTAACTTGAACCCCGGGAGGGTTGAAAATATTATTTCAAGATTTGATAGGGTAAAAATCCTAAGTACTTTCATATTCTCTAAACTGCCGCTATCTTCAAATGATTTTTTTAATCAAAATTCGACAACCACAAAGCAACAACCAGCTGGCCCTTCTTCTTCCCCCTTTCCTTGACACCACCACCCCACATTTTGCAATAAAACAAGATAGACGATCAAACAAAACCACCACCCAAAAAACCCTCATCCCCAGAGAGTTCGCACCATCACTAGAGCTCAATATCCACTAGCAGCTTACAACCACCACACCAGCAAACTCCAACAAACAACCAGTAATGATCTTCATCCCATCTTCCTCGTCCAACCAAAACCGCACAGCCCCATCTCCGGTAAATATTCAAAAAACCAACCTGAATTCACCAGTGCCTAACAAAAATCAACCAGAAAACCAGAAAGCCAAACAACCCCAAAACCCTCTTCGTTTTCTTCTTTTTTCGGTGAAATAGTCACCGAAAACGACCTCATTTCCCCTTTCCTCTTCTCCAGCTAAAACAACTACCAAACAACCTCCAAACCAACCCATAAAACCCCAACTCCACCACACCCCTTTTTCGTTTTTATTTGATAACAACAGCAAATCCATTTAGAACCATCGAAGCAACGAGCTCCGAGCTCACACCAGTGGCGCCGCGAATGAACAGGAGCTCTGGCGAGGAGTTACAATCACCGATGAATCGGAGCCAATAAAAATAACGCTCAGTCCACATCTCCTTTTATGATTTTTTTCTCTTATTTTTCAGGTGGAACGTTGTCCCAATAAGCTTTAAAGCTACGACGAACAAAATATGACCTTGTTGCATTGAAGAAACGCACACCATCCTCCATCGCCATCAGTCTCCACAATTCGAAGTTTCACTGTCTATTTCTCCCTTTTTTTCCTCATCACTGTGTAGGTAATCACTTTAGTTCAAATAACTCATTAAGTTAGATATTGATTTACCTTTGTTATAATCACTACTTTGTTGTCATAATGTTGCTAGATCAATTTGGTAATTTATTTGAGTTTTTCAACAAGGTTTTCATTATTTTTGTTTCGTTTTTGGCTATTGTATTACTTATTGTTTATTAATTTGTTTTATTTGTGGATCATATTATTATATTAAGTCATTAGCTTATAGCTATTTATTTTATTTATTATGAAGTGATATATATGCATAATTATTAGATAACTTTATTAATTAAATATAAGTTGAGTTGTTGATGTACATATATGTGATTGTCTTATTTATTTATTTTTCCATTTATTTATGACTTTAGATTTGTTCTCTTTTTCATCTCAACTTTTTAGTTTTATTCATATATGATTGTTATGAGCTTATTAAATTGGTTGATTCATGTTCTAAGAAGTTACAAAAATTACGTTACTACATTAACATTATTTAATTATTATTGTTTTGTTATGTTGTTAACAGTTTGGCGGTTGTTATTATTAATTTGTTAGTTTCTTATAGTTTTGATGATTGTACTTTATCTTATATTGTCATTTAGTTAGTTTCATTTTATTGTATGTCAGAATTGATCAACGAAAAAAAAATTCCATCGATTTTCGAGGCCTTTACATTGTAAAAGATAGAAATTTAGTTTAATTTAGTCGATACCCATATTTATGTATTTCGAAGGATGCCTAACACATTTCTTTCGGATTAACTTGAGCCCCTTACCTAGTTTTTAATGATTTCCTAGATTATTTAATTGGTTTTCTAGTTTTTCTAAAATTAGGTGACGACTCCTTTAAAATTTTTATTTTCTTAAAAAAAAAATTTAAATTGATTCAGTTGTTTATTTTTTAAGTTACCGCGACGTTTCGCCCTATTTGAGTAAAGTAGGGATGTAAACAGAATGGCGAATCCGCTGGGATTTAGAAGTTCAAACAATTATGAGTTCATTTTCTCAAAATGAGTATCATTTTCTTTTATTGTATTATACCTTGTATTTTGTTTATATTTTGTATATTGTATTTATTGTTTATTCATTATTCATTTAATTATATGTATATTGTCATTGTATTTTATGACATAATTTTCGCCAAATGGCAAATAGAATGCATTAGAATAAAGACGGTTATATGATTTTTCACGGCTGTCCTTCAGAAAAGAACTTTCAAATTATTTTGAAGTGATAAATGAATAGTTGATTTGTGGTCATCTAACGTCGTTTATTATAATTCACCCCGTAATTTGTCCGATTCAGGTAATCAGGTCTTGTCTAAACTAGTGTACAGCGAAACCAAAACCTTGAATTTAGCGCATTTGCTTGAGATGAATCAACACTCAAGACATAATTGTATAAGATATAAATTAATTGTTTGTACATCATGTGATATGCCTGTTGTACGTGAATATGTTGTATGATAGTCCATTGTTTTAATGTTTTTTAAGAGCATCGTAGACATAAATATCAAGTCAACTGTCAAGTTACTTTTATCTTTCGAGTTGTTTTTTGAAAGTTTGAAGGTTATTGCTTGTTCGGAGCGACAATGGACAGGGGATTCGTGAAGTTTGAGTTTTTGCATTCAAGATATCAATATCCAGTCAGAAAGACAAATCAGGAGAGTCTTTGACTATGAGGTCACACTCATTTATTTTTTGTTATTTTTCATGTTACCCCTGCCTTCACACATATCTCATATATTTTAGCTTATAGCTCTTTATTTTATTTATTATGAAGTGATATATACATAGTGTTTAGATAAGTTTATTAATTAAATATAAGTTGAGTTGTTGATGTACATATATGTGGTTGTCTTATTTATTTATTTTTCTATTTATTCACGACTTTAGATTTGTTCTCTTTTTTACCTCAACTTTCTAATTTTGTTCATATATGATTGTTATGGATTTATTAAATTGGTTGATTCATGTTCTAAGAAGTTACAGAAATTACGTTACTACATTAACATTATTTAATTATTATTGTTTTGTTATGTTGTTAACAGTTTGGTGGTTGTTATTATTATTATTATTATTATTAATTTGTTAGGTTCTTATAGTTTTGATGGTTGTATTTTATCTTATATTGTCATTTAGTTAGTTTCATTTTATTGTATGTCAGAATTGATTAATGAAAAAATCTCTCCGTCGATTTTCGAGGCCTTTACATTGTAAAAGACAGAAATTTAGTTTAATTTCATATATTTTTTTTTGTTTAAATTGGCCGATGAAGAAATTATCGTCGATTTCCAAGGCCTTCCATGTTAATAAGACGGGTTTTATTTTTAAGTTATTATTTGAGTTATTCATTTTTATTCATGTTTATTTAGTACTAACACTTTTACTAAGTGTCTTTACAGGTAGACAGAGTTGCTTTCTATTGAAGTTATTCGAACGAATAATTTTTATTTATTATTTTGTATATATTGATATTAGACAAATTTTAGGCTGTGTCTTATATTATTGTTTTGTTTTATTACTTGTGTATACCTCATGTTTGTTTTACTTGTATATTATTTTATCTCCATCTCAATTTGAAAAAAATGAATTTAATCGGTACCCACATTTGTGGATTTCAAAGGATGTCAAACACCTTACCTTTGAAATAATTTGAATCCCTTACCTAGAATCTAATGGTTTCGTAGATTATTTAATTGGTTTTCTAGTTTTCCTAAAATTAGGTGGCGACTCCTTTAAAATTCTTTTAAAATTGAATCAATTGTTTATTTTTTGAGTCACCGCGACGTTTCACCCTATTTGAATAAAGTAGGAATGTAAAGAACCATTTTAGGTTTTACATCCCTTAAGAAACTAGATAGGTTTACCATCGTACCCTTATTTAGTGTTCTTTTGAAGCAATTTTTCAATAAATGAACATGAATTAATTTATTCTGAATAATTAAATTAACTAATGATTAATCAATCATTTAGTTTTTTTAAAAATCATTTAGTTTTCTTATGTTCGTCAAATTCATATTTCAAGGCTAATAACCCTCAAAGATAAAATAAAAAGAAAAGTGTATTCCTTCTGTCCAACAATAATTGTCCATTATTGTCTTTGTGTACTTCTTAAGAAACTATAAATAAAAGGATATTTTTACTATATTACTCTTTAAATATAATAAACACAATGTCTTGAAAAATAGAATAGAGAAATGACGATAGTTAATGATAAGGGCAAATCACGAACTAAGTGTAAAATTATTCATTAATTTCATAAAATGGACAAATATTATTGGACATCTCAAAATAGTATAGTAAACAATTAATATTAAATAAAGAGATATTAAAAACATCTATTTTTACGAAGAATGATATATAAATATGAACGGAGGAGAGTACTAAATTTGAAAAGATTCATACAGGTCACAGAATCCAAGAAGGAATTGTAGTCATCCAATTCCTATAAGATGGAACAAAATTAAATAAATTAATGTTAGTCAAATTTTAGAAGATCCACCCATCTAGACCTATAAGAAAACCTAGAGGAAAGTGAAACTAGGAAGCTACCAATTAATTCGATTAAAATATGTAAGTTTTTTTTTTATTTCATTATTAAAAATATGTAAGTTAAAAGCACTCAACTATGTGCATATACAAGTTGTATAGTAGTCCAAAAAAAACTACTCCCTCCGCTCCATTTTATGTGGCAATATTTGATCGGGTACGGAATTTAAGAAATAAATGAAGACTTTGAAATGTTTACCAAATTGCCCTTTAAAAAGTAGTCTCACTTTTCTCTCTCCTCATAAATGTATTGAAATACTATCTTTAAGATTAAGTGGGACCAACAAGGATAAAAGAAAAAATTGTACCTTTAAATACTTACCATATAAGGAAATGTGACAATCTTTTTGCGACTGATCAAAAAGGAAATGATGCCACATAAAATGGGACAGAGGGAGTAGTAGTTATATACAAGTATGCAAAACAATAAATTAAAAGGGAGAAGTCATAAGATGCAACTTGTATAGTAATCCAAAAAAATTAGTTACACAATTATATTTTAGGATCTAACATTAGATTCAATATAATTTCAAGAAGAGGATGTAGTCACGTATGCATAATTTATTTCTATCTTGAAAAAATAAGTACTAAATCAACTCAATTACTCAAAGAACTATAAAAAGGGTAGGAGAAACAAATAAAAACAACAATAAAATAATCAAAGTTAAAATAAAAATATGTAGTAATAAAAAAATGGAAAAAAAAACAAAAATAATACTAACACTCTACCTCTTTCCGAAAATAAAAATCAAATTTATGTAAAAATTGTGTTACACACACTCCAGACACGTAAAGTATATTCAAATATTTTCATTCTATTTGTAATTTGTGAAGTTGGAGTTAAAATTGAAGATGAAGTTGTAGAAATCTCACGTCTAGGATTAGAGAAATCAAGGATTGTATTGATGATTAAAATTGGTGAGTACACACTCAGGAGTGAATTGTAGAGTCCTAAGTTAATTATACTTAGAGTCCTACTACAATACCTATTACTACTAAAATAATAATAATATAATTATAAATAATCTAATCCTAATTGTACTATAATTCTAATCATAATCTAATCCTAGTCGTAATATAATCCTAATAGATATAAGTAGGCTAATCCTAATGCGACTCTAATTCTACAGCAATGCTGTAAACTCGTCAGACAGCTTCGTTGGACATGTTCCTTTGACATGTTCCAGTCATCAGCTTCCTTCATCTTCAACACTTGTTTAGACTCGTCAATCAGCTTCGTTGGACCTGTTCCTTTGACATGTTCCAATCGTTAGCTTCCTTCTTCTTCAACAGAAGTTATGTACTTAATATAATACAAATCAGTTTAAGTGTATCTTACACAAATTGTCACGTAAGATGAATGTGTCTGCTTATTTAATTTTATATAAAGTTAAGTGCCTACTTGTACACGCGCAAAATTGAAGAACATAAATATCATTTGAAATTATTTAATTTTATACAAAGTTAAATGTCTACTAATACACGCGCAAAATTGAAGAACATAAATATCATCTGAAACCAAATTAAAAACTACGTTTATGTATTATATTATATACCAACTATTATGCCTCTATTTTGCCAGGAAAATGGACAAGCTGGATTTTGCATATCTAATTGCATTTCTTGGGATTTTTGTAAAGATCTTGTCCTATAAATATATCTCAATTTTGGATATAGTCAATCTTCCATTATGGATTAATTATCCAAGAAATATACACATATATCCATCAATTAAAATTAAGAAAGTAAAATAATATTATGTACTAATTTAAGAAAGAATGGTTTGTCAGAAGTTCATGCTATCATGTGCCTCTGGAATTTCATCTAGGAACATGATCTCCATTTATTTAATGCTCCTATATTTTAATTGAAACTCCAAATTTAAGGGATTGAATCCAATAGTAAAAAATATATTAGAATTATCACTATTTGACGAGTTTTTCATTCTAACCATCAGTTATTCCCTTTTTCTATTTGAACTATCAATATCTATAAATCAAAATGCACCTTGAAGCCAATTAGTTGTTGTTCCTTTTTTCAACCTGCATTATCACTATATGTGTATTAAATTATACTTCAAAGTTGATTAGGTCAACTATCAGTTATTCTCTTTTTCCTGTGTGAACTATCACTATTTATCCTTTTTTCTTACCTGCATTATCATCATTCATGTATTAAAACACACCTCGAAACTGGTTTGATCAACTCTCGATAGTTGTTCATTTTTTCTACTTAAACTATCACTACCTACTCAACTATAGGTATATCTTACTTAATACATAAATGATTATAGTTCAAGTGCAAAAAATGAACAACTAATTGTTTAGGTATATATGAAACTCAGAAAAAAAAATAGATGTATTTTTGTAGCATTATTTCAATAAAAAGTTATGATTCTATTAAGTAATTTTGTTAAGTTGAGTGAGCATTATTTTATTTCAAGTTAATATTTACCATATAATATCGACATTTATAGTATGAAAATGAATATTTATATCAAATAAAACATGCATAAAGATATTCTACTTTCGTAAGATCTCATGGGAGATGGATACCAAAATATATTTTTTCTTAGTTCAATATATATGAGTCAAAGCCACTAGCTGTAATACATTTGTCCTTCACCTAATTGTTTGTTTTGCTAGATTACATTTATTACTGGTCCTCTATTCTAAGCTGTAAATTCAAATTTACGCTACATCCGTTCCTTTTTAGTTGTTGGTATAATTTTCTTTTTAAGAGTCAACTGATATAAATTTTGATTAATATTTAAAATGTATTTTTTTCATATTGATATGAAAAAAATTTGCAACTTATACTACTTTTTATATAGTTTTTGAATATCTAATTTTTTATTTTAAAATATCAAATTAACTAATCTAATTTAGCTTTGAAAGTTAGTCAATCTGGCTCTTGAAACCCGCAATATGACAATTGAAAAAAAAAGAAAAAGTATATTATAAGGGATATTTTTTGTCATTTTCATTCTTTTATGCCAGAATAATTAATTTTGGTATGATTTTTTATTTTCTAGAATAGAAATAACTTATTCCAATACTAATTACTAGTTATAATATAACTTATTTCAAAATTAATAATCATAAAAAAATAAAAGTATAATTTTTTTAAATCTCAAAAAACTATCTATAATGCATATCAAATGACCCAATGGGTCAAACTCACCATATTTTGTAATACTAATCGGTGGAAAACAACGAAGGGCCAGCTAATCTTAGGTCAAACAAGGGAAACAAAGAGTTAAAAATAGATCCATATAGATCTTCTGCATATTAATTTTTAATCGCCGAGAAATAATAACATACTCAATGTAATATATAATGTAATATATAATAGCACACTCAATGTAATATACATATATTGTCCTTATGTTAGTTAGAATAGAAAAATGAT
>JAJONQ010038119.1:0-17289 GCA_036250385.1 Solanum microdontum
GTCGTTTAGACCTTAAATCATGAGGTTTTAGTCAGTTTAAGCCTAGAAACATAACTAGAACTTACCTAAGTCAAATCATTAATCAAAACTTAGAAAAAAGTAGAGCGTAAGAGAAGAAAAAAGGTCAAGAACGCAGCAAGGTTCCATCAATTCCATCCCCAAAATCTAAATATTTCTCTGTGGAATTTGTCACCAGGTATGTGGGATTTCACTAAAGGGTTCCTTTCACCCATTGGGTCCCTAGAATTCAGTCAGATTCTTGATTCCATGATTATGAACAAACCTAGGGTTTCTAGAATCTCAGTAGAGTATCTTGAATTACTTATGAATATGTCCCAAATTAGATTATCATGTTTGTACTCAGTTTATTGCATGAATTTCAGAACCCTAGCTATGTATTTCTTTAGTTCTTGAATTACACATGCTAGGTCAGATATTTCAGTTATTTAGATATACATGCTCCAGTTTTGAACGCCATATTATTAGTATATTTCAGCATAAACCTTATTTTGAGTTATAAATCTTGAGAAGCTCTTTTTAAGACAACACTTGAGTTTTAAATGAGTTTTTGAGAAAGTTAAGATGAGTTTTGAGAAAGACCTTCTAAAACATGATTAGTATGACAATCGAGTAGATCATCAATGTATGAACAGTATGGTATCTAGATATACCATCAATGTTTATGTAGTATGACTTCCCAAGTCATCAACGATCATAGTATAATATGATTTTGAATTGTTTTCTAAGAAGGAGTTTTCAAGTATGAGTATCTACATGTCAGTATTTTGAGCTATTCAGTATTTCAATCATAAAGCATTCAGTTATACATGCCTCAGTTTATGAATGCATCATTATCAGATTAATTGTTGCATTCTCAGATTGCATGTTCAGTTTTGAGCTATCCAGTATTTTACAGAAATTCAGTCATAACCAGTAACCACTTAATTCATTGGGAGTAGCATAATACCGAGTTGGACTAGGGTTCAGCGTACCCATATATTCCCAGAACTACGAGCCACGTAGGTGTAAGTCCCCTATGTGGGCAATATCAATTTAGTGATCACGCCAACATGGCTCTATACCTCTGGCAGGGTATATTGAGTCCTCTCGATGGGGGTATACATCGGACTCCACATTTAGCTCATGTGGTTTTATGTCGGTTATTAGTAGCTCCTACAGTTCAGTCAGACTCTATTGCATTGACCATATTTCAGTACAGTCAGTATTCAGTCTCAGCATGTTATAAATTTGGTCATTGCATTATTTAGCTCAGTATTCAGTATTTTCAGTATCTATATCATGTTCAGATTATATCATTGCTTATTTGCTTTGTTCAGATATATGTTATTTCAGCTTTACTCTATCCTGCATGCTCAGTACCTTTCAAGTACTGACGCATACGTGCGCTACATCTTCACATGATGTAGGTTCAGGTTCTCAGCATCCAGATCACGCTTAGATTGGTTCCCAATCTCCAGTTCAGCAGAATCAGTGGTGAGTCCTCATTCTCCGAGGACAACAGTCATGAGTTTCTTTTCAGTATTTTTTTTTGTCCTTTAGTTTCAGTTTTGCTAGACTTAGCTAGGGCCTGTCCCAGCATTTCTAGTCAGTTAAAGGCTATTTTCAGACATAGTTAGATTCAGCTTAGTATTGAGTTAATATCTTCTATTTATTAAACTCATCAGTTTTCATTTATCTCAGTTATAGTATATGGGTATTCCCCATCTTTTCATTTTATTTATGATTTAGCTTCTGCATCAGTTTATTATCTTTAGTATGCTCGTGATCATGCCAGCAGGGTTAGCTTGGGATCACTTGTAGTCCTAGGTCCCATGTCCGCGTCTCGGGGGTACTCTCGAGGCGTGACAACTATGTACTAAAAATTGATTTCTGACTGTACTGAGTTCCAAGAACGTGCAAATATGATGAAAATGCAAGGCTGACTGAAGGAACAAAATACTAAGACTGAATTAGCGCATGAATGACTGAAAAACTGAAGAGGAACTATTACCTTAAGCTGGAATGGAATTGGAAGGAAAGAGGTGAGGATACTTGGCCTTCATGGCTTCTGCTTCCCAAGTAGCTCCCTCTACGGACCGACTCCTTAACAAAACCTTGACTGAAGCGACTTCTTTGTTTCTCAACCTTTGAACTTGATGATCAAGGATTTCAATTGGTACCTCTTCATAAGTGAGACTATCCTTCACAGCCACACTTTATAAAGGAATAATAGATGCTGGATCATCCACACATCTTCAATCGCGAAATGTGAAAAATTGGATGCACTGCTGCTAGTTCAGTTGGCAACTCTAACTCATACGCCACTCTACCAATTCTTTACAAGATCTTGTAAGGGCCTACATATCTAGGACCGAGCTTCCCTTTCTTGCCAAATCTCATCACCCCTTTCATAGGCGATACTTTCAGAAAAACCCAATCATCAACTTGGAACTCTAGTTCTCTTCTCCTTACATCTGCATAAGATGTCTGGCGACTCTGGGCTGTCTTTAGTCTATCTCTAACGAGTTGCATTTTCTCCATAGCTTCATGAACTGAATCTGGTCCTATCAAGACTGCTTCACCTACTTCAAACCAACCAACAGGAGATCTACATCTACGCCCATACAATGCCTCATAAGGGGCCATCTGAATGCTGGAATGGTAACTATTGTTGTAAGAGAACTCAATAAGAGAGAGGTGATCATCCCAACTACCCTTGAAATCGATCACACAAGCTCTCAACATGTCCTCTAAGGTCTGAATGGCACACTCTGCCTGACCATCCGTCTGTGGATGAAATGTTGTGCTAAGGTTAACCTGAGTACCAAGACCTTTCTGAAATGACTTCTAGAAATGAGAGGTAAAATGAAGACTTCTATCTGAGATGAAAGACAAAGGAATCCCATGCAACCTCAAAATCTCATTAATGTAAAGCTTGGCGTAGTGCTCTGTCGAATCTGTAGTCTTGATCGGCAAAAAAGTGTGAAGACTTAGTAACTCTATCAACTATCACCCAAATAGAGTCATGTTGTATGCGAGTACGAGGTAAACCTGTGATGAAGTCCATGTTGATCACTTCCCACATCCAAGTAGGAATGTCAATATCTTGAGTTATACCTCCTGGTTTCTGATGTTCTACCTTGACTTGCTGGCAATTGGGGCACTTAGCCATAAAATCTGCTATATCTCTTTTCGTACCATTCCACCAATAGACTTCCCGCAGATTGCGGTACATCTTAGTGGCACCTGGATGAATAGAATACCTGGAATTATGGGCTTCTGTAAGAATATGTTGTCTCAACTCGCCCACATTAGGAACACATAATCGACCCTGATAGCGAAGCACACCATCTTCCCCTTGGGAGAATACCTCTACTCTCTGCTGATAGACTGCACCCTTTAGCTCTAGCAATATTGGATCACTGTCTTGCTTTTCCTTAACTTCCACTACCAAAGAAGATTCTGACCCATTCTGAACCGTTACACCACCATCTAATATGCTCATAAGACGAACTCTTAGGCGAGCAAGTCTGTGAACATCCCTTGCTAGCTCCTTTCTTTCTTCCTCAACATGTGCTACACTACCCATTTATAGTCTGCTAAGGGCATCTTCTACTACATTTGCCTTACCAGGATAGTAATGCACACTCATGCCATAATCCTTGAGGAACTCAAGCCATCTTCTCTGGCGAAGATTCAACTCTTTCTGGGTGAACACATACTTAAGGCTCTTATGGTCTGTGAACACATCTACATGAACACCATACAAGTAGTGCCTCCAAATCTTGAGTGCAAACACCACCACTACAAGCTCGAGGTCATGAGTTGGATAATTCTTCTCATGCACCTTAAGCTGTCTAGAAGCATAAGATATAACCTTACCTCGCTGCATCAACACACAACCTAGGCCGACTCTAGATGCATCACAATAGATCACATAACCATTTGAACCCTCTGGTAAAGTCAAGATAGGAGCTGTAGTCAACCTAGTTTTCAATTCTGTGAAGCTTTTCTCACAATCATCTATCCACCGAAACTTGACCATCTTCTGAGTCAACCTAGTCAATGGTGAGGCTATGGATTAAAATCCCTCCACGAACCATCTGTAATAGCCCGCTAGACCCAAGAAACTTCTGATATATATAGTTGAGGTAGGTCTGGGTCATTGTTTCACTGCTTCCATCTTCTGGGAATCTACTCGAATTCCTTCACTAATATGCCCAAGAAAGGCAACTGATTGTAACCAAAACTCGCACTTGTTAAATTTTGCAAATAACTGGCGATTTTTGAGAGTTTGTAGAACAACTCTCAAATGACTCACATGTTCTTCCTCATTCCTAGAGTAAATGAGGATATCATCAATATAAATGATAACGAACAAGTCCAATTACTGCTTGAACAATCTGCTCATCAAATCTATGAAAGCTGCAGGAGCATTGGTTAGTCCAAATGACATGACTACAAATTCGTAATAACCATACCGAGTTTTGAAGGTTGTCTTCGAAATATCACTATCTCTGACTTTAAGCTGATGATAATCCGATCTGAGGTCTATCTTTGAGAAATGACTAGCACCCTGAAGTTGGTCAAACAAGTCATCAATCTTGGGGATGGGATACTTATTCTTGATTGTGACCTTGTTCAACTGCCTATAGTCAATGCACATTCTAAGAGAACCATCTTTCTTCTTTACGAACAACATTGGTGCACCCCATGGCGAAATACTATGTCTGATGAAGACCTTATCTAGAAAGTCTTTCAACTGCTCTTTCAATTCCTTAAGCTCAGTTGGAGGCCATTCTGTAAGGATGAATAGAGATAGGCTGGGTATCTAGAATGAGATCAATTCCAAAGTTGATTTCCCTATCGGGAGGGACTCCAGGAAGATTTTCTGGAAACATTTCTGGAAACTCATTAACCACAGGAACTGACTCAAGAGTTGGGGTTTCGGAGCTTGAATCCTTAACCCAAACTAGATGATAGAGATAACCCTTAGAGATCATCTTTCTAGCCTTAAGGTAAGAAATGAATCGACCCATAGGCGCTAAGCTACTACCTTTCCATTCTAAGATTGCTTCATTTGGAAACTGAAAACGAACAATCTTAGTTCTATAATTGACTAAGGCATAACAGGAATGTAACCAATCCATGCCTAGAATGACAGAGAAATCTACTATTTCTAACTCTACAAGGTCTGCTGAGGTGACTTTCTGAGATATTGTGACAGGGCAATTTATGTATACCCGTCTAGCTATAATTGGATCACCAACTAGAGTAGAGACTGAGAAAGGTTCTGAGAGAGTTTCTGGACTAATACTGAATTGGACTGCTATGAAAGGAGTTACAAAAGAAAGAGTAGCCCCTGGATCTAACAAAACATAAACATCGAGATCAAAGACTCGTAACGTACCAATGACTACATCAGGAGAATCTTCCTGATCCTGGCAAACCTGAGGAGCATAGAGCCTGTTTTGGCGTTGTTCGCCACTTGTACCAAAAAAGTTACCCTGCTGAGTCGGGCGACCTGCTGGTGCTGCTGAAGTTGTAGACTGGGTTCGGTTAGCATTGCCTCATTGACCCTATTTAGAAGGACAATCCTTCAACCTGTGACCAAACTGACCACACCCAAAGCATTCTTGTTTTCTTGCAAGACACTCACCCGAATGGTTCTTACTACACTTAGGGCAAGTTGGGTAGGTTTTGGTACCTATAACACTCCTTTGAGACTTAGAGCCTTATGCTCCACTTTTTTGATTATTCCGGAACTTGGAGGATGGAACACTAGCTGATGAATGTGCTGAAGTCAAAAAATTTTGCTGACCCTGCGAGCGATTTCCACAACCCGATTTCTGTTAAGAATAGTCATAGTTGCATGTTCTCACTTTCTTACTCTCCTTAGCCTGTTCCCTAAGCTTATCACTCTCAACCTGATGAGCATGAGTCATGAGCCTAGAGATATTCATGTCTCCCAACAATATAGCATTTCTGCACTCTGTCTTCACCAAGTCCGACACTCCGTACATACACTTATTCATCTGAGCCCTGGAATCAACAACCATGTGAGGAGCATACATGGAGAGTTGGTTAAACTTGAGCCCATACTCTTGGACTGTCATGTTACCCTGCCTTAAGTTCATAAATTCTTGGGCCTTTGCTTCTCTCAACTCTATGGGGAAAATCCTATCCAGAAAGGTTTCGCTGAAACAATCCCATGTAATAGGAGTTGCATCTATACCCCTGTTCTCCTTCCACTGAGTATACCAGATATGAGCTACATCTTTCAGTTGGTAAGATGCTAACTCAATCTGATCGTTCCTAGTTACCTGCATCACTTCAAAGATCTTCTTGACCTCATCAATGAAGTTTTGGGGATCTTCTCCAACTTGCGATCCTAAGAACTCTGGCAGATTCATCCTAACAAAGTCTCACTCTAGCTGCAGCTGACCCAACATTGACATTTTCCTGAACTGGAACCCACTGATTGTTCTGGTTGGCCACACTTTGAACCAACATCTGAATGACGTTCCTGAATTCTGCATTAGAAACTTCCTGATCTGGGACAGGAGGAGTTGCATTTGCATTCTTGGAATTCACATTCCTGGCGTTAGCTCTACGGGGAGGCATGATCGTTGAAATGTAGAACGTCGAGTTAGAATAGAATTAGATCACACCTTACGCACGATTAGAGTAATAAGAAAATAAAGATTCTTTCTAAAACACTTCGTAGCCTCCTTCTCATTAGATGTGGTGCACTTCACACCCATGAAAATGACTCTACTTAGTGCGGCTTTTCAGACATCTTAGGACACTTAAACCTAGTGCTCTGATACCAAGTTTGTCACGCCCCAAACTACCCCCGAGACGCGGACACGGGACCTAGGACCACAAGTGATCCCAAGCTAACCCTACTGGCATGATCACGAGCATACTAAAGATAATAAACTAATGCGGAAGCTAAATTATAAATAAAATGAAAAGATAGGGAATACCCATATACTATAACTAAGATATATGAAAGCTGATGAGTTTAATACAAAGAAGATATTAACTCAATACTAAGCTGAATCTAACTATGTCTAAAAATAGCCTCTAACTGAATAGAAATGCTGGGACAGGCCCCAGCTAAGTCTTGCAGAACTGAAACTAATGGGCTAAAAATACTGAAAAGAAACTCATGACTATTATCCTCAGAGAATGAGGACTCACCACTGATTCTGTTGAACTGGAGATCGAGAATCGATCTAAGCGTGATCTGGATGCTGAGAACCTGAACCTACATCATGTGAAGATGTAGCGCACGTATACGTCAGTACTTGAAAGGTACTGAGTATGCAGGATAGAGTAAAGCTAAAATAACATATAACTGAACAAAGAAAATAAGCAATGATATAATCTGAACATGATATAGACATTGAATACTGAGCTAACTGAATGCAATGACCAATTTATAACATGTTGAGACTGAATACTGAATATACTGATACATGGTCAATGTAATAGAATCTGACTGAACTGTGGGAGCTACTAATAATCGATAATAAAACCACATGAGCTAAATGTGGAGTCCGATGTATACGCCCCCATCAAGAGGACCCAATATACCCTGCCAGAGGTATAGAGGCATGCTGGCGTGATCACTGAAATGATGCCCACATAGGGGACTTACAACCTATGTGGCTAGTAGTTCTGGGACTATTTGGGTACGCTGAAACCTAGTCCAACTCAGTATTATGCTACTCCCAATGGATTTAGTGATTTACACATTATGATTGAATTTCTGTAAGTTACTGGATAGATCAAGCTGGACATGCAAACTGAGTATGCAACAATTAAATGATATTGATGCATTAATAACTGAGGCATGTATACTGAATAACTGAAATATCTGACCTAGCATGTGTAATTCAAGAACTAAAGAAATACATAGCTAGCATTCTGAAATTCATGCAATAAACTGAATATTAACATACTAATCTGATTTGGATCATTCTAACAGCTAAGAACCCAATAATTCTAACATTCAAGAAACCCTAGATCTAGTCATAATAAGGGAATCAAGAAACTGACTGAAAACGTGGGACCTAATGGGTGAAAGGAACCCACTAGTGAAATCTCACATACCTGGTGATGAATTTCACAGAGAAATAAATCCTTTCATTTTTGGGCTGGAACTGAAGAAAACTTGTTGCGTTCTTGGAGCTAGGGCTGGTCGACTTTTTCTCCTCTCTTGCTTCTAATTTTCTAGGTTTTGATTAATGATTTGACTTAGGTAAGTTCTAGTTATGTTTCTAGGCTTAAATTGACTAAAATCTCATAATTTAGGGTCTAAAAGATGTAGCTTAGGGGTCCAACGAAATAGGAAAAGATCAAAAGACCCCTGACTTAACTGCTGTCGGAGTGACCGACGGACGGGACCTACGGTCCGTAGATTGGGGTCGTAGGTCAAGTCTGCCCGACAGGGCTTCAATAAAATGAGTATAACTTTTTACTCGGAGGTCGGATTTTAGCAAACTCGGTGGCGTTGGAAAGATGATTCAATTATCTATCATATTATAGTTCATGGGACACATAATTCCTTTTGTGCTGGAAGTGATGACCATTTGAAGTTGACCCAATCAGCAATTTCCCCTTAACTGGCTGCTGACCTTCACCAATGATCAGACCTACAGACCGTGGATCGAATAATGGTCTGTGCTGGTCGGCCATCATTTGGGTCAGAGGATGGGTAAAGGGGGGCCTCGATCCATAGACACAAACCATGGACCGTGGGTCTGTCCATGGGTCGAGACTTAGCCGATTTTCTGAGCTGGGTTTGGGGAGGGGTTGCAGTGATGAACCACGGACCACCAGCATAGGCCGTGGTCTGACCTACGGTCTGTGGTTGGCAACCGTGGGTTGCACCTGCAACTTCTCAAAATTTGCATTTTTGGTCTATTTTGGATATGGGGTGTGACACTCTTACTCTTTACTCAACTCAAAGCTTACGTCTTAAAACAAAGTTAAAATGTTTGTAAAAGACTTTTGGAAAACTCTATGAACTTCTCTTGACTTGACTCTTAACTTTCCTTAAATTGAATTATGGATTCAAGGTTCATGATCTCATGTTTATGTGTGATTTCATGATGTTTAGATGTACCTTAGAGTGTAAAATTCAACTAGAAAACATAGGTATGTTGCTAGGGAACTAGTACGGAAAGAAGTGGGAAAATGTGGGAGAACTGACGTCCCTGGCGCTATGAGAGGCGTAGGGCGCCAGAGCCCAAACTTCAGAACTGAAGTTGTGGCGCTCTGGCTGGCGCGTCGCCCCAGAGCCCAAACTTCAGACACTGAAGTGGAGCGCTCTGGTTGGCGCGGCGCCCCAGACCCGTGCCTAGAAAACTCCTATTTTTCTCCTTCGTTTTTCAACTCTAAACCCTTTAATTTTACTTGGTTCTTTCCCTAAACACTTAGAATCAACTAAATCATCAATATACATAAGATTCTACTCGAAAACACACCTAAAATCATGAATCAAACTCAAGAAACTTTAACAACACGAACCCACAAGATTCCTAACGAATTTCATCAAGAACTCATAATATTTGCTTTCAAAACTACACAACTTCACTGAATTGAATCATGATTGGCGCGTGGGTGAACTAACCCAATGCTATGTGATCTCACATACCTCGTAGGGATCACCCCTTGACTAAATCCACGATCTTAGCTTCGAGAATTTGACGATTCTTGCTTCTTCTCCTCCTTTCTCTCTTCTTTTCTCTTCTCTCAAAACCCTAACCCAAATTTCAAAAGCGTAAACTGACCAACTTCAGTTTAGACCCCTAAGTAATTACCAAAAATGGAATAATTTAATTGGGTATGGAAAAGACCAAAATACCCTTCGAAAATCCAGATTAGACTTTCTTTATCTATCCAACTTCAAATGGGCATATCTTACTCATAATAACTCGGAATAGCGCAAACTTGGCGGCGTTGGAAAGATAATTCCAAGATCTTTCCTACGGTATCTGGAAGAACTCCTAACTCATCCTTAGCTAGGAGTTATGGTCATTTGAAGTTGACCAAAAACTCAAACATAACATATCTTAACCAATTTTCCAGATTTTTCATTCTTTCCAAAAATGACTCTTTCTAATTCTAGCTCTTTCTAGTTCTTTCAATTAGTGAGATGTTACAAAAATTGAGATATAAACTTCAAGGATATTATCAATAGTTTCAATTACACCCAATCCGAATAAATAACAATTTTGCGAAAGATCACTTTGATTTCAAAGCTTCGAAACTTTTCAATGACTATCAATGGAGCTTTTTAATAAAGATTAAATTTCTAAACTCACAAAATAAAAATAATAGCTCTTTTTTTGACTCATTTGACTTGAATTCAAGAATTTATTATACACTTAAGAATTAGCTTTTGCAATTATAAGGTTGAAAACTGATTTGAACTTGGATTTCTTCGAAACCTACTTGGAGGATTGAAATTACACTTGGACTCATATTATTAGAGCCTAAATTGAGAAGATTGAAGTCTAATTTATTTTTATGTAAACAATTGATAAATATATTTATGTTTGGTAAATATTTGGGAATTTCCCTAATATGGATAATTAGGTTTATAGTTTTACATGTCCATTGGGGGTACATATGATATATTTGCGTATCGGTTCAATTCGGTTCTGTTTTAAAGTTATTGGTTCGATATATCAGTTATCTCTTTGTAGACATGTTAAGCCGTTATAGAACCATTAAGATACTAACTTATCGATTATTTATTTGTTGGTTTGATTAACAGTTTATACCATTAAGATTTGACACAAAAAATAATAATTAAAAATCATTCAGAAACAAGGTGGCAAACCAAATGAAACATACACATGAGTTAACAGATTGCATCTTGCTCAAAAGTAAATACTGACAGATTCTAAAATAACCAAAAGTTCCAGATCACAACTAGAAATTATAAAAGTATGAAACTAAATCCTAAGTCAAAAACTTTATGTACTAAATGATATAAATATAATTAATTAATTTATTGTCATATTAGATTATCGGTTAACCTGTTAAGGAAAAACCCCAAATCTTGAAGAACCGATAACCCATTTATAAAACGGTTAAAGGCTTTTTGTTTGTTTGAGACACTAATATGATACGTATCGTGAGCCTCTCTACATTTTTTTGGGCTTCTCACATTGGGCACATGTTTTTATCACAAATTTAGCAAGGACCAAACTCAATACTCGATGGTTACCAACTACTTTTAAACAACTAATCCGAACATATTCAGAGTTGATGAATTATATGTAAGTTGAAAAAATAATTAAAATGGGTAATACATAGAATTAATAAATAAATTAAGTAAAATACTAAACCAAATTAGCCCTAATTAATAAGAACTTAACAAAATAGTATCAACATTTTCTAACTCATCATAAAATACATCATGAAAAAACAAATACTAGTCTAATAAATATATTTCCATTACAATTTGAGATAGATAAATTTGTTGACTTTCAATTAATACATACATTTTGTATGATCTTGAAACAAGAAAACATTCATTACATTATTTTCCCTAAATAATATGGTCTATATATTTATTATGATTCAATAAATAAGAATTCTTTTTCTTTAATGTGAGAAAAAAAGAAGGGGATCACTTAAATTTCATTCTCATGAATTTGAGAATGCATCCTCCCCTTTCAATTTTGTCCAATTTATCACATAATTATTCAAATATTATTTCTAATATTTACGAAGTTTGCACAAATTAACATTGAATTATACATGAGCAACGTACGTGTCCAAAATTAGTTTTCAGATTAAAGGTTAAATTGAGGTCATGTTGAATTCTACATCATGCCCATTTTGGGTAAATATGACCTATTTTTTGATAATATAGAAAGAGAAAACTAATTATATCATCATAAATTCTATAAAGACCGCTAACAAAAGTTCATTCATTGTGAAATCTAATGTCCATTAAAAAAACATCATGAAAAAAATCAATGATCGATGAACTTTTTTGCCTCTCTATCTCACTCATCGAACGAGTATCAAGTACAAGAAAACAATATACAACAAACATATATATTAAAATTAACACTTATATAAAATAGATATATAATAAAAAATATTTTAAAAATTAAACGTGCCATATACCTTGTAGAGGTGATGCATGACATCTTCATGAAGACTAGCATCATAGATTAATAGCACCAACTGATTTGGAGTGAGAGCACCTAAGTCAGTAGGATTTTTCTGTGATGTCGATGATGATGATGATCCCAATGTTGATTCAGAAAATGGCGACTCTAGTAGATTATCCATTCAAAAGTCTTAAAAAAAATTATTCGCTTAAAAAATCTTCCAAATGAGAAAGGAGACACTAAAATGATGCGTTTGATTTTCTTTCATAGTGAATGACAAAGAGTAATTGTTTGTTTACCTTTAAAAGAAACTGAAGAAGGAGATAAATAAATGTAGTTATATTTATAGGGTCGCCTTTGTTGACATAATAGAGCTCAAGATCCTTAAGAAAGATGACGACGATACAATTGAGAGAGTTGAAGAAACAGTGATTCAGTATTAAAGAAGATGAATAATGTAACGCTTGAGAAATTTGTCGGAGTAAACAAAGTAAAGAAAGACTTAGCCTTTCAAATTCCAACCACGTGGCTTTGGCTGGGTGGGACTAGGCTGACCCGTTTTGACAAATCTAAGCATAAGTAAGTCTTTTATTTCAGATATGGACAGACTCACTATATATTGGGCCACTCAACATTTCTTTTGGGCTTCTCACTTTGGTCTCATGTTTTATCAGAAGTTTAGTAGAGGACCAAACTCAAAATAGACCCAAAGTTTCTCAACCACACAACAACAACATATCATAATATTAGTTCTGGAAACGTGTGTTGCACGTTTATCCCAAAAAAATTCATATAAATTTTGTATTGAAAATGACATATTTTATTCATTTCAATTCTATTGGTATTTACTAAAAAAAATATGATCATAAAATACATCTTGACAAAACAAATATTAGTCTAATAAATATAATTCTATTACAATTTGAGATAGATAAATTTGTTGACTTCCAATTAGTACATACATTTTGTATGATCTTGAAACAAGAAATCATTCATTACATTATTTTTCCTAATTAATATGGTGTATATCTTTATTATGATTCTTTTTTTGGTTAAAAAGGCTTTTGTTTATATCACAAACTAGATCGTTACAAAGGGGTTATTTTCCCCTTCTGCCTCAATAAGTTAAGACATAGTAGTAGCTTCTAAAGATGCAGGTGGATGAGGTATATTTAAGAGTTCTTCCTCATCCTCTGCTAGACTGGAATTTAAAATACTAAGATTACCAAGTTTTGCTAGATTATTACAGTACAAAATGCTAGATTTCCTAGTAGTATATCTCCAAAAGAGTCATTATATAAGTAGTCCTTAGCCCATGGTGGAGGTTCCATCAAAAACATTACTTCATCTGATGTGGCTCTCCTTTGTCCTTCACTTGCTAACATATGAGCCACTGTGTTGCCTTCCCGGAAGTTATGCCGGATTTGGGGATTCCCCAGTTTCCTCAGTGCATACCTGCAGTCATTCACAATATTAGAGAAGAGTGGGGATGGGTGTTGTATTTGTTTAATTACCTCTGTAGCATCTGTTTCAACCTCTGTGACGGTTAATTCATGAGCAATAGCCACTTCCAATCCTTGAAGGAAAGCTTGAAGTTCCATATGAGTGTCGTCAACACCTTTGCCTCGTTTATAGAAGCCAGCGATCCAGTTCCCACAATTGTCACGAAAGACACCACCAATCCCATTAAAAATAGAGTTTTGGTTATAAGAACCATCGACGTTAAGCTTTATACCCGGAGTCAAGGGAGGGAACCACTTGATTTTAATGTCAATTTTTTTGTTGCTACGACTGGTAGGACCCACCGTATATTTAAATTCAAGAACTCGGGCCACGAGATTGACGATGTTAATGGGTCTGACACATTTGTTAAAAGTATTATGATTCCTATTAAGCCAAATATGCCAAAGAGCAAAGGGATAGAAAAGATCCCAAGATAGAAGAGAGTTTTCGAAGGTATGATTGATGGATCGAAAGTTCAAGAGCCATGAACTAGTGAGAGGGGGAAGGTTAAATAAGACTTACTTTTTCTTTAATGAGAGAAGAATGAAGGGGATCATTTAAACTTCATTTGAATGAAATTTGTAGTGTGATTGTACTTTATAGCCATAATAAATATCGATTGATTGTACTATTCATGAATTTGAAAATGCATCCTTCCCTTTCAATTTTGTCCAACTCATCACACAATTATTCAAATATTATTTCTAATGTTTTAAGAAGTTTGCACTAATCAGCATCGAATTATACACGTGCGTTGCACGTGTAAAAATTTGATTTTCAAATAAAATGTTAAATTGGGGTCATGTTGAATTCTACACCATGCCCATTTTGGGTAAATATGGCATATTTTTCTCATAATATAGAAAGAGAAACTAATCATATCATCATAATTTCTATAAAGACCACTAACAAAAGTTCATTCATTGTGAAATCTAATGTCCATTAAAAAAACATCACGAAAAAAAAATCAATGATCGATGACTTCTTTGCCTCTCTATCTCACCCATCAAACGACTATCAAGTAGAAAACAGCAATACATAACAAACATATATACAAAAATTAACACCTACATAAAATAGACCGTATAATAAAAAATATTTTAAAAATTAAACGTGCCATATACCTTGTAGAGGTGATGTATGACCTCTTCACGAATACTAACATCATGGATTAATAGCACCAACTGATTTGGAGTGAGAGCACCCAAGTCATTAGGATTTTTTTGTGTTAGCGATGATGACTATGATGCCAATGTTGATTCAGAAAATGGTGACTCTGGTAGATTCTGCATTGAAAAGTCTTACAAAAAAAATTATTTGTTTAAAGAATCTTCCAAATGAGAAAAGCGACACTAAAATGATGCGTTTGATTTTCTTTGCTAGTGAAGGACAAGGAGTAATTGTTTGTTTACCTTTAAAAGAAACTGAAGAAGGATAAATGTAGTTATGTTTATAACGTCTCCTTTGTTGACATGATAGATCTTGAGATCCTCGAGAAAGATGACGATGATACAATTGAGAGAGTTGCAGGAACAATGATTTAGTGTTGAAGAAGATGAATAATGTAACACTCTCAGAACTTTGTCGGAGTAAACAAAGTAAAAAAAGACTTAGCCTTTCAATTTCCAACTACGTGGCTTCGGCTAGGTGGGACTGGGCTGACCTGCTTTGGCAAATCTAAGTGTAAGTTTTTATTATTTCAGACACGGATAGACTCACTATCATGGGCCGCTCAACATTTCTTTTGGGATTCTCACTTTGGTCTCATGTTTTATCAGAAGTTTAGTAGAGGACCAAACTCAAAATAGACCCAAAGTTTCTCATCCACACAACAACAACATTGTACAAGATCTCATAATAGTAGTTCCGGAAAAAAATATTTCGTATAAATTTTGTATTGATAATGACATATTTTATCCATTTCAAATCTTTTGGTATTTACTAAAAAAATCCACCATTTTTACTATAGAAAGTACATATATCTTCCTAATAAAAAGAATACATCCTTAATTATAAAATTTAATAAAAGTGTATAAAGTAAAAATACTAATTATTGTACAAATACAATATTCAAATAAGTATACTAAAATACCACATGCTAGATCAATGAATACAAAACAACAAACCACGGTAAATTCTCAATAATAATAATAATAATAAAACAATAAAAAGTTATACCAATAACAACAAACAAGAAACATAAACATTAAAAAAACAAATAAAAAGAGACAAGAGAAGAGAGCATAGAGATTTTCTCTTCTTCTTTTTTTTCAACTGTTTTAAGTGTGTACAATAGTGTCAAATATCACTATTTATAGGATAGGATTGAAGAACACTTAGAGTTGTTATGAATATGACATCAATCCATTTGATCATGGATGAGAGGTGAGAGTAAAAATCATAATGTATATAAGTAGTGGGAGTTGCATATATTTACATAAGAAGAGTTAGAGGTAATAATCTATGGAATGTACTTCACATTAATACACATATTTATATACAAAAAATATATATATAATATAGATCTATATGATTTTTTTTCTTTTGTTAAAGGCAAACATAATCATTCATATTTCCAATTGGAAGATGAACAAAACAAAAAAATTCACGAATTTAACTCTAGCATGAAATTAAAAAAAAAATACATATTCAAGAAACTCTATGGTGGCTGATTCATGTACTAATATGATGATTTACTATTCAATATTTAATATATTAAATAGTTTATAACATTTAAATTTAATATAGGGATAAAATTGTAATCTAACTTTTGCCTAACATTCTTCCCACTTTTAGAAACATACTAGTTTCTCGACACGTGTTTTGCACGAGTATTTCATGTGACTTTTTTATGAATTTGTTAAAACCAAAAATTCTATGGATGTGTAGTAGGATTAGCTTTTTCCGCATGGACTCTCTCTCTCGGTGCACGTTAGCCTAACGCGTGCCAGCCATGGGCAAGAGGACTCGAGCTCCATCTTTGAAGGCAATAATGGCAAAGGAAGCGCAGGAAAGGATTGAAGCAACTCAGAGGGAAAAACAACATGCTAAACTCTTGTGGCATATATATACTTTTCATGTGTTCATGCTAGTAGCATTTTTAACTGCATCTGCTGCCCCTTGTGTCGTGACATAATTATTAGCAGCCCAAGAATCCCTCATAATCAGGCACAATTAATAACTTAAAACATATTGTTAAGATATATGATATATGAGCAATAGCAATGGAACTCCTTAACCGACACATTGAAGATAAATAATGAAAAAGAAGGAGAAGAGGAGGACAAGTGGTATTGAAACTCCGAAAGAGAACCTCAATGAATTTACCATGATTCACTGATCTGGCAATTTATAAAATTCTAATTTCTAAAGCTACAGTTGGAAGTTGAAAAGAACTTCCAAACATTGAATTAGTTTAGGAAGATGAAAAGTTATTCTAGAGTATTGAATAGGCTGCAATAAGTGGCAATTGCAAGAAAATTAATTCACCCCTTTGTATACTCAAATATTTGATTGATTGTTATTGAACTTTAAGTATGCAACGTATGTGTCCATTCTGGAGTAGTATTGAATATGGTGATTTTCTTAATTAATGATAAAATATTTAATTAATTATATTTTATAATAATTTAATCTAGTG
>JAJONQ010038120.1:0-11568 GCA_036250385.1 Solanum microdontum
CTTCCCAATTCGAGCGTATTAGTTTAACTGATTATGAAGTTTTAGATGAGGCTCCTCTCCATTACTCATTCTCTCCATTTTTCCAAGTTCCTACTTAGATGGAAGCCACATGTCATAATTAAAAATTAAAAGTTGAGATTTACGTATTTAAATCAAGGTCCGAACTATGATCAAAATAACAAATAATTATTCCTTTATTTACACTAAAAAGTTGTCAAAGCTGAAAATTATCTCATTCACATATTTAAAAAAATTCACTCTTTTCCATTTTTATTAGGAGCTCTTTATTTTTTTTTTAACAATTTTTTTTCTTACAGTTACTATTTGTCCCGTAATTATTTATATTCCAATCAAACATAGAGAATAGTTATAATTTTAGCACTTTCTTGTAGCTAACAATCAATGTATGATGCAATAAAAGTAAAAAATAATATTTACAAATTCTAAATTTTAAAAAATATTCGTGTTGATGTTGGTTTTTTTTTTTTTGGCTATGTAACTTAGAGTTTCAAAGAATTTTAAAAACAAAATAGCAACAGAATTCTCCTAATAGTTTAAAAAAAAAAACTTACACTAATAAGAAAGGGGGGAAATTTTAGATATATTTGTGAATGAGATAATTTTTAGCTAGAGTTGTGGGATTGACAACTTTTTTTAAAGTAAATAAAGGAATAATTATTTATTATATTAATCATAGTTACACAAATTTATGATCAAAATTAAATTATTTTTACCTTCAAAATTTGAACTCTGTCAAAGACTCAAATATATATGTGTACTTTGAGATAACATGATCACTTTTTTCGTGACATTATTAGTGACATGTCAAGTTCTTAAAATTTACCAAAATGGGTGAGGACTCAAAAAGTCATAAAAGAAATTAATTAGAGTCGAAAAGAGAAAAGAAAAAATCACATGATTCAGGACTAAAAAAAAAGAGTATTCACCCCTATACAACATAATCAGAGCGAGTCAGGATTAAAAATTTAGAGATTTTAAATTTTAAGATAAAAGATTGAACCCACAATACTAGTGTGAAAGATATTTCCACTGTCCTCAATCAATTTTGTTAGGGGATCACAAATTAATATAAATATATATTTATTTAATTTTTTAGTACAAATATAGAGTATAAAAAAGCTAGTGAATTCGTCCGAATTCACACATCCCATCTAGCTCCGCCTCTGATAGTAATATACATATATAACCAACATAATTTTATAATTTATAAGAGACAATAATTAAAAATTTTAACAGAAAATTTATGTCCTGCACATGTTTCCAAATAATATCAGTGCTGCAGGATTTTTATTTTTATTTTAAAAATGTCTGCTTAGATCCATCTTTCAACTCTATAAAATCTAAACATACAAATAAAGTCTCTCTTGGTCTTTGAGAGTCTTTTTTTAAAGTTATAAAATTATCTCTTCATAATATATTCCATTTTCCTCCTTTTCTAATAATCACTACTCACAATTATGGCAACTACTTCAAAAAAAGTGGCAAAATCTTTTACTGATGGTTGTCCTTCCACTTCCCTCCTCCTCTGTCGCGACGCGACAGCAGCGACTGCTATCGTGGTGGATGACGGTCCGCATAAGTGGACCGTCATCCCATCTGTGGATGATAATAAGCAGAAAAAAACTTCATCAGCTATAGCTTCATTAGCAAGTAATACTGAACCTCTTCCCTCCAATACCTCAACCAAAGGTATATAATACTTTCTCTGTTTTATATTAGTTGATCATTTTCTTTTTTATATCGAGGGATCATATATGTTTTCTTCCATTTAATTAGTTTGTCATTTGATTTAATATGAAAATTAAGACTACAATTATTTTTCTTAATATTGTGATCTTGAATTAAAAATATATAAATATATCAAAATATCTGATAATCTTACAGTTTTAAACATATGTCATGTGTGAAGTTAAAACTAAAGAATTGTAAAATAAAAACATTTTTTTAAAACTGATTAAAGAGAAAAGACAAACTGATGGAAAAAAGGGAGTACTGAGTAGTCCATATATATACACTCAAGATTACTGATGTGAAGTTTTATGACTAGATATATTATACTATTTCAGTCTATTTTTATTTGTCTATTATATTAAAAATAAATGTATATTTTTACTTGTTTAATTTGAAAAATCAAGACATTATTTATTAATCCTTATTATTAACTATAATCCTTTCCCAATGTATTTTACGAAACATTGAATTTGATATATTTAAAGGGTGTTAGACTTCCTCCATTCACTTTTACTAGACTCTACTTTTATTTTGTCCAATTTAAAAAATCAAGAGATAATTTAACACTTCCCGTATGATTGGGGGACAAATTATCTCGCGATTATTACTTCACCCTCAATGTGAAATAAAAGTAACACTACAATCCTAGGATTAGTGTCCCCGAATAAGTTATCTTGCAATTTTGTCCCAACCAAACATGGATAAGCTCATCCAAAAATTAATTCCGCGATTAGTTATCCCTTGTACCAAATGAACACGTAGTTCCTAATTTATTAACTATAGTTATTTTTCAAAGTATTAAATTTATTATATTGCAAGAGTGATATCGTAAAATGTCATTTTATTCACTGCTCGTTAATGAATATGTTAAATTAATACTGGACAAGTAAAAATAGATAGGTAAAACTGAATGAAGAGAATACTATCTTAGAAATATGTCAAACTTAGTTCCTAATTTACCTTATTAACATTGCTCATTAAAATTGTCATTAATTACTTTTTAAGTGTGTGCCAAATCAAATGTGGACAAGTAAAACTGAACCAAGAGAATACTATCTTAGAAATATAACATGAGGATGTTGAAAATAGTAAACTTAAAGATTCAATGTTCATGGTGCAGGTATCCAAATCATGCTAAGGGCTCAAACTTGCCATCCTTTGGATCCTTTATCTGCTGCTGAGATATCTGTAGCTGTTGCAACTGTTAGAGCTGCCGGTGAAACGCCTGAGGTTCTTAATCGATTTATTATACATCGATAAGTTGTGTACGTGCAACATATTTTTAGTACGTAGATCCTTAAGGCCACTTTGCGACTTACAATATTTCAGGTCAGAGATGGAATGCGATTTATTGAGGTGGTTCTACTGGAACCAGATAAAAGTATTGTTGCTTTAGCAGATGCATATTTCTTTCCACCTTTCCAATCATCGTTGATGCCCCGAACCAAAGGAGGATCTCTGATTCCAACTAAACTTCCTCCAAGGAGATCTAGGCTTATTGTTTACAATAAGAAAACAAATGAGACAAGCATATGGATTGTTGAGCTAACTGAAGTACACGCTGCTGCTCGTGGCGGACATCATAGGGGAAAAGTTATCTCATCTAATGTTGTACCAGATGTTCAGCCACCTATAGTATGCACTTGAACTCATGTTTATAACTTGGAAAATACTTTTGCCTCGCAAACTGAATTTGTTTCAAAATATTTGATGTTTTAGAAAAACAATAAAGACGAAGTCATCCTGTCCAATTAGTGTTGTGTGTCAATTAAGTGAAATGTTTAATTTTAGGATGCTCAAGAATATGCTGAATGTGAAGCTGTGGTGAAGAATTATCCGCCCTTTAGAGAAGCAATGAAGAGAAGGGGTATTGATGACATGGATCTCGTGATGGTTGATCCTTGGTTAGTTAAAATCCGCGTCTATTAAGAATTCTGTGCTTTCTAGTTTCTTATCATGAATGTATACTCTCCGACAGGTGTGTTGGTTATCACAGTGAGGTGGATGCTCCTAGCCGGAGGCTTGCAAAACCACTAGTATTCTGCAGATCGGAGAGCGATTGCCCAATGGAAAATGGATATGCAAGACCAGTTGAAGGAATACATGTGCTTGTTGATGTGCAAAACATGGAGATCATAGAATTTGAAGATCGAAAACTTGTCCCGTTACCTCCAGTTGATCCATTGAGGAATTATACAGCTGGTGAGACAAGAGGAGGGGTTGATCGAAGTGATGTGAAACCCCTGCATATTATTCAGCCCGAGGGTCCAAGCTTTCGCATTAGTGGGAACTATGTAGAATGGCAAAAGGTATTCTCATATTTTCTGGTTTACTTGCCATAAAGCATTCTTTGACAGGATAGTTATCAATATATATCATTCGCCCATCTAGTTTACCAAACATGACCGATACTGTGCACATATTTTGTAAACTAGATCGTTTACAAAATATCACATTGACATTGTTCATTTCTGTGTGGCAGTGGAACTTTCGGATAGGTTTCACCCCGAGGGAGGGTTTAGTTATACACTCTGTTGCATATCTTGATGGTAGCAGAGGTCGTAGACCCATAGCACATCGATTGAGTTTTGTGGAGATGGTTGTCCCCTATGGAGATCCAAATGATCCGCATTATAGAAAGAATGCATTTGATGCAGGAGAAGATGGCCTCGGAAAGAATGCTCATTCACTAAAGAGAGTAAGTTACTAATCTATGATCTAAACATCACACGTTTTCAATTTTCTCGATTGTACTTACTTGCTTATGTACTACAACAAAATAATTTTTGCAGGGATGTGATTGTTTAGGATACATAAAGTACTTCGATTCCCATTTTACAAATTTCACAGGAGGAGTTGAAACAACAGAGAATTGTGTATGCTTGCATGAAGAAGATCATGGAATGCTTTGGAAGCATCAAGATTGGAGAACTGGCCTTGCTGAAGTTAGACGTTCTAGACGATTGACAGTGTCTTTTGTTTGTACAGTTGCCAATTATGAATATGCATTCTACTGGCACTTTTACCAGGCAAGTTAAAGAAAAATCGTAAATATTAATACCTTTCACTTTGAACATTTTATAACTGTTTGTACATTATATGAAATTTCAGGATGGGAAAATTGAAGCAGAAGTTAAACTCACGGGAATTCTTAGTTTAGGAGCATTGCAACCTGGAGAATATCGCAAATATGGCACCACAATTGCACCGGGGTTGTATGCACCAGTTCATCAACATTTCTTCGTAGCACGAATGAATATGGCAGTTGATTGTAAGCCAGGAGAAGCACACAATCAGGTATCTAGTTAGTGTGATTTAAATGGTCAATCATGATTTTTTCCCAACAGTAACATGCTTTTGGTAATTATAATTATTTTCTTAGGTTGTTGAAGTAAATGTTAAAGTTGAAGAACCTGGGAAGGAAAATGTTCATAATAATGCATTCTATGCTGAAGAAACATTGCTTAGGTCTGAATTGCAAGCAATGCGCAATTGTGATCCATTCTCTGCTCGTCATTGGATTGTAAGAGTCTTTACCTGACTGTATTATCCTTTATTTAATATTTTTGTCGCACACTATGAGAACTGAGAAGGAGGATAGTCCTCTTGTGGCAACCGGGCAATAGAATGTAGCTAGATAACTGAGGCCACAACGTCCAAAATATGTGAGATTTGACTATGAACTTTCTGATTTGTAGGTTCGGAATACCAGAACAGTTAATAGAACAGGACAACTAACAGGGTACAAGCTTGTACCTGGTCCAAACTGTTTGCCATTGGCTGGTCCCGAGGCAAAATTTTTACGAAGGGCTGCATTTCTGAAGCACAATCTATGGGTTACACAGTATGCACCAGGAGAAGATTTTCCAGGAGGAGAGTTTCCTAATCAAAATCCCCGTGCTGGTGAAGGATTAGCTTCTTGGGTCAAGCAAGACCGTCCTCTGGAAGAAAGTGATACTGTCCTCTGGTTAGTTCTCTCTCGACAACAAGTTATAATACTACGTTAGTGCAATGAACATTTCAGATTAGAACAAATGATTTAAAACGTTGTAGACGTGGAAATGTTATGTTAACAAACCTATGTAAGGATCAACAATGTTTATTTCAGGTACATTTTTGGAATCACACACGTTCCTCGGTTGGAAGATTGGCCTGTTATGCCAGTGGAACACATTGGTTTTATGCTTCAGGTATATATTTGAGAATGCATGTTATGTTACATATCTCTATCACTATCTGTTGCTTATTTCGTGTATGTGTTGGTGCAGCCCCATGGATTCTTTAACTGCTCTCCGGCTGTTGATGTCCCTCCGCCTTCTGGATTCGACTCAGAAAGCAGAGACAGCGAAGTCACGGATAATAGTAGTGTAGCAAAACACACTACCACTGGTTTGATGGCCAAGCTTTGAGCCTTCAAAGCTTCATTTGATAAGACTTAAGAGTAATGAATTAGTAGGTGCAGCAGGAACATCAGATATTACTGGTTTGTTGTGTATTAATCTCATAAACAATGTCACAAGAAAAACTAATAAAATCGCTATCGCGGTTCTTGCATTTCATCTTGTACTAGTAGTTGTTAACCATGCTCAGAATTTTGTTGTATAATTACAACAACAAGTAAACTTGGGATGGACAAACAAATTGTTAAATTTGACAAGATTCAAACATGAATTAATGTGAAGATTTGGTAGCTAGGAAGATAATTCTTCATTGGTACAAAAGTCAAGATAGCAACTTTGTAGGTGGAATTTAATTAGGTAAACCACAAAATGATTTCACAAGTTAAACCTTGACATTTTGACATATTGTGATGTCATGGATGACATCAATACGAAGAATTTTTACTCCTATAAATAGGTAGCTCTTAATTCATTTGTAACACATCTCTCACTTGTCTTCTCATCTTCTAAGACATTTTGATCTTCTTTCTCTCTTGTAGTATTTCACTTGTACTCTTTTGGAGTGAAATAAATGTTGGTTGGTTGTGTCCGAGGAGTATGCAAAAGAAAATAAAATTTTGCCGAACCTTGTAAATTCCTTGTGCTCTTTATATTGTTGTCTCATTTACTATTTAATAGCTACATTTAGATGTAGTAGTTGTGATTTCATCACTCTCTATATATTCGGCTTCTGCAACACAAATATCTATCACATATCTGAAGCCTATTAGTTTGGTGACAAGAGGAGTCCCTCTGATGGTAAGCACCCTCCATCTCTGATCATGAGGTTGTAAATTCGAGAAAAAAAAAAAGAAAAAAAAGGCAGTGTATCTTAAACATACACACTCAAGCTAGGAAGTGAGAAAATGTTGTGTATTCCTAGCTTTAAACTAGAAAAGAAAAATCAATACATTATAGTTGTATGGGTAAAAAACCAAATTGGACACGTGTCGAATTAGGAGATCACACATGGAAGGACAGACTGACTCAGCATTTTAAATTCAACTGTACCGTTTTAAGGGTAAGCAACAGTCAAGAAAACAAAGGTAAAAAAAGATGAGAGTGATAACCAATATATGAATTATTACAATTAAATGGAAGCAAAAAAAGAGAGTTTATTTTCTTTTTCTTTTTCCTAATACTCTGGTTTTGATTTTCCAGTAATGTCAAAAACAAAACGAAATTTAACATCATTTTTTTCAAGCCTATCAAACATTTCATTAATTTTATATGTTGATACAATTTCAATGTCACTCAAAATGTTGTGTTTTCCACAAAAGTCCATCATTTCTTGAATCTCTTTTATGCTTCCTATAATACTTCCTTTCACTGTTCTCTTACCTATATATTGATCATCAACACATTTTATTATTGAATTATAGTAGCTAATTAAGAAACTATATAATATAAATAAACAAATAGGTAAAAGGTTAATAATTAATGTAACACATACCATATATCAAGGGTAATATTGGAAAATCCAAAGTCTTAGAAGGTGCACCCACAATTGCTAGGGTTCCATTAACCTTGAGAAACTCCAAGTAAGGCCCAAGGGAATGCTTTGTTGATAATAATAAAGTCTAGGCTTCTCTTCCTCATCTATGAATTAAAACATTAATTAGTTCTATTTGCCTTTGTCAACATTTAAATACATCATGTGGATTCGAAAAACTTTCATTGTCCATTAGGCATAAGTTCTAACTATAAGGTAAATGTTCAGTACCTATTCAATTGATCACAAATTCTGGGCAATATCTAGAACTTATGTCTGATAGACAACAAAAGTTCGTCTCAACAAAAAAAAAATCTTTGTATAAAGATCATTTTTTTAGGATTTTATTGAGCAAAATTCACGATTGAACTCTTTTGTCCCAGAATAAGTTATTCCTTTCCTTGAGTGGTATAGTAATCCCGTGATAACTTACAAGTAAATGACAAAAATATCGCTCTAAATCTTTTTTATACATCACTTTTCACGTTCATGAAGGGTATTTTTGTAAACAAATAAATTGTTCTTAAAATTTATTATTTTGAATACAAACAAACCAAACACTCAAAAAAAAAAATCGTAGCATAACTTATCTCATCATAACTAATCTTATCATAACTATTCCATCATAACTTGAATTCAAACCAAACGACTCCCAAGTTCTGAAAAAGTGTTTCTTGAATTTCGTGTACAATTAAACATCGTCATATAAATTGAAATGAAATGAATAGGCATAATACATAAATATGTACTCTCTTTTTCAAAGATGATTTTCTTATCAATCATGTACATGTTTATACAAGATCTTCAAAAATACAAGATTTAATGAGGCATAATACATAAACATGACCCCTTAACTGGGCGTCAGCTGACAACTATGGCCTTTAATTTTGGGTGTGCACAAGTAGACACTTAAACTTGTATAAAATTGAACAAATTGACGCATTCGTCCTACATGGCATCCTACATGTATTATGTCATGTAGGACATGTGTGTCTACTTGTGCACACTCAAAGTTGGAGGGCATAATTATCCACTAAAGCCAAGTTAAGCGTCATGTTTATGTATTATACCATTTAATTATATGAAACAATAAAATTAATTGCCTTCATTTCATCCTCATTGGTGGCAACAACAAAATCATGTGCACCTAATAGCTCTTTAGCATCTTTTTCTTTGGATGGAAAGGTTCTAAGGACAGTTACATGATGACCATATGCTTTGCCAAATTTGATAGCCAAATGTCCCAAACCTCCTAAGCCAGCCACCCACCACCTAATAATGGTGCTGCTCTATCCAAGGTTGTTTGACATATGTATTACATAATCTAAAATCATGATAAATGTAACAAATTCAGATTTTTTAAAATCAAGAAAAAATTGAGGACTTGGAAAGAGGGAGATTTAATAGGACAAATCAACATTAACATTTTCAAAATTAGAATTATATATTAATGAGTTGTTGAGCTAGGTTGAATCAAAGTTTTGATGATTAAAAAATATTCTCTACGTTTATTTAAATACTATGGTAGAGTTTTGAAAAAAGAATAAGATACTAGACTTAATTTCCTTTGATTATAAAAATACTATGGTAGAGTTTTGAAAAAAGAATAAGATACTAGACTTAATTTCCTTTGATTATAAAGTTATAACCTAAAATTACTCGAAGTAATTACTCGAAGTAATTTTAGTAGAGAATTGAGACATATCCTACATAAATACTAGGTCGTGATTCTTTTACTCTCTTTAGCAAGGATTTTTTCACGATAAAATATTCTATATTAATCACATTCTGCACTTCAATACATGAGACGTGGCAACTTAAAATAACATACATAAAAAACTATGTATAGAATTTGACATGCCTGTGATCTGCAACCAACATAGTTGAATAACCACCATAACGCTTCCATCCCAAAATATGCTATTGTATACAGAAACAAATTGCTCACAATAATTTTCTTGAGAAGATGTGCAATGCTTACCAATCTTGAAATTGTTGACTTTGCTTCCCCACCTTTTCAATTATTCCTGTTATTTCATACCTGTAAAATTAATATTTCAAATGTCACAAATTAGCATATTTAGAAAACTATCATATAATTGTAAAAAATATATTTTTTAAAAATAATTACCTGGAACAAGAGGGTATATGGTGTCACCCCAAGAGGGTATATGGTGTCACCCCAATCATTCTTGGCAAAATGGACATCAGTACGACACACGCCACAGTACAAGATCTTGATTGTCACATCACTAATTCCATTTTCTCTGACATCATTAAAAATAATATTTTAGGCCAAACATCTATTTCTTTACCTGATATCAGAGTAAGATGCATCTCAATTACTCTTTACTGATGTTGGACTCCAGTATTAAATTGTTCACGCTCCAGATTGTTTAAACCTGAGCGTGAAGTGGGGTGTTGAAGAGTCTCGCATCACATCATGTTGGAAATAATAATTCAAAGTTGGAGTAGGAATCCTAGGTGTTTAGGATTTATTATTTATGGTATTTACTTATTCATGTTTAATTAGGATTTGTTAGTTATAGTGGTTCCTAGTCCTAGTTTAATTTGATTTCTTACTTTTATAAGTAGGGATGTTGTTAGTTATTTTCAATATACATAAAATATAAAAAACATAGAAATACACAGAACATACGTAAAATAGATAGAACTTGAAGTATGATTCAAAAACCTTTGAGTTTATAAATAAAAAAGAATTTCCTTCAAATTGGTATCAAAGCTTCTACGATCCTGGTAGAAGATTTTTGAGTTTCCGCTGCCGGCGGGCGGCTATGACCCATATATGCTGCCCGTCTGGCCAATGATCATGTTGACAAAAGTTGGGCGAATAATATATGCATGAAAAGGACACGCTAGGAGGAAAGACTTACAAAATATTGCATATTTAAAGAAGTGCAACCAAGCACAAGAGGAAGAAACTCTTCTCTAAATAAAAAGTTAGAGGAAGTAAAAAAAAAAAACTAGGGCATCTGTTTTATTTGAAAAATATTATTTAAGACTAGTTTAGAGTCGCCACTTAATTTTTAAGAAAAATCAAGAAAACTAATTTTCAATAGATTAAAACAGGAAATCAATTGAAAATACTTAAAGAGGGTTCGGGGGTTCTTATTAGTGTTCTAGGAAGGGTTTGAAAGCACCTAAAACACCCGCTAATGCGGTTATCCGATAATTAATAATTTGGCTAAAAATTAACTTAATTTGAATTGAACAATTTTTATAATTAGAACCATTTTAAAGGTGGTCAGGGGGGGATATGGAACTACTATCGAAGTGAGACAATTCGCAAAATTATTCTTTTAAGTCTTTTGAAAGATGATCAGTTTAGTTAAGTTGTTAAAACGAAATGAGCGTCTTTCGGGGACTTGAACTTTTCGACCCTAAGATTAACGACAAATACTAACGAGCAAAACAAACATAGTAAAGTAAAGAGGGAAAGAGGGTTGGACCCAAATCTGGTTTTTGTCTGCCTGGACCAGTATTTGGGCCCATTTTCATTTTGGGCCAAAAGCCCATTCGAGTCTTTGGGCCTTTGGGCCATTCTTCACCTGTCCTAAACTTCTAATAGAATATTAATAAGGAAAAATTACTTAAATACACAACACTTCTTTATCTATTCTCAATATTTCCCTACTCTTTTACTAAAATACAAAAATCCCTTATTTTCCCCCAATTCAACTTAACCGAATACTTTATTAGTTTAAGTATCCGCTAGTTATTAATTAAAGTATCCGCGCTGCTATATTATGCATCCGCCCTCTAATTCAGTATCCGTGCTGCTAACAACTTAATAATTTAAGTATCCGCCCGTTATTAATTAAAGTATCCGCGCTGTTATATTATGTATCCGCCCGTTAATTAAGT
>JAJONQ010038121.1:0-13287 GCA_036250385.1 Solanum microdontum
TAACGAACTATGTTGTTTACACTATTTTACAAGCTTTATATATATATATATATATATATATTGCATGTGTCTTATTGCTTTATATTGAGTTCATTTATTCATGAGTTGTACAAAGCCAAGGTAAGTCTTCCTTCTTACCTCTTTCAAGCTTAAGTTATTGTTTAGCTTTCCAACTCGCATACTCGTACATTCAATATACTGATGCCAGTTGGCCTGCATCTTATAATGATGCAGACGCAGGTAACTAGGATCAGTATCCAATGCGCCGTTGATCTAGTCGAGCACTCCAGAGTCAGTGGTGAGTCTCCTTGCATTCCATAGGGCTCTTTTATTTGCTTTCCTAGTTTTTCTTATTAGGATGTTGTGGGGTCTGTCCCAACATCCATCTCAGTATTATAGAGGCTTCATAGACAGTAAGATAGTTAGTTATGAGTCTCTCATCTTTGTATTGCAGATGTTTTGCTATGAGACTTAAGTTGCCAATTTGGCTAAGATGTTATTTCTTTAAGTTATTGCTTAAACTTATTTTGGTGAGTTAAGTCTTCCACTGAGTTAAGTAAGCCAGGCCAAGGGTTCGCTTGGGGCCAGCAATGGTCTCCGAGTGCCAGCCATGTCCAGGGTGTAGGCTCGGGGCGTGATGAAATTCGTATTAGAGCACAGAGTTCAAGAGTCCTTGGGAGTCTATGAAGTCGTGTCGATAGAGTTATAATTATCGGTGTGGAGCGCGCCACATCTATAATTAGGATGCTGCAACACTTAGGAAATTCTTCAATTCCTTCATATCCATCTCGTGCGATAGAGTTTATCTCTAAAAGGTTCCCTCTAATTAGTGCATGTGTTTGTTTCAGATAACCATGCCTCCATGAAGAGTAGCACGAGGTCGTCCAGCTTGGAGAAATGTTGAACCACAAGAACTAGGGGTATGTAATGCACCAAACGTGCAACCCCAAGGCGAGGTCACTAATGCCGAATTCCGTGAGGCTATTCGGATGCTGAGCCAAGCTGTAACCAACCAGCTTGGGCAGCCAAGAGGACCAAGACAAGATGAGGCTGAAGGAGGCTAAGGTACGAGAAATTATTACACTAAAACATGATTCCTTGAGTGTGCATGAGTATGGGTTGAAATTCACCCAGCTATTCCGCTATGCTCCCGAAATAGTTAAGGACATGAGCAGAATGAGCTTGTTTATTGCTGGCTTAGGTCATCTGTCAAGCAAAGAGGGTAAGGCAGCGATGCTGATAGGAGACATGGACATATCAAAGTTGATGGTTTATGTGCAGCAGGTTGAGGAAGAGAAGCTGACTAGACAGAGAAGAGTTCAGAAGTAAGAAAGAGAAGACAAGGAATAAGTTTGGGCAACAGAAAGGCAATGTGAATCATTCGTCCTTTTAGCAAATGCAAAAAGGGCCTGCTCCATCATCTGTTGGTGCGCCTGTACCTCGAAACAAAGGCGAATATTATGGTTAGAATTCGCAGAACTTTAGATCTAAACCAGCACAGTCCCAGGGTAGTGTGGTACCTGGAGGTAGTTGGGCTCCTACATGTGCTAAGTGTGGGAGAACCCACCCATGTAAGTGTCGTGATAGCTTGATAGGTTGTTTCAAGTGTGGACAAGAGGGACACTTCTTGAAAGAGTGTCCTAGGAATAAGCTAAGTAGTGGAAATTCGGGCAATAGAGCCCAATCTTTATCAGTTGCACCACTAGATAGGGCTGCCCCTAGAGGAGCTAATTCTGGTATTGGCAGAGGAGCAAACCGTCTTTATGCAATCACCAGCCGCTAAGAGTAAGAGAACTCTCCAGATGTTGTCACTAGTATGATCAAAGTCTTTGCTTTTGATGTTTACCCTTTGCTAGACCCAGGAGCAATTTTATCTTTTGTAACCCCTTATGTTGCAAATAAGTTTGAAGTTATTCCTGAGAAACTTTGTGAACCCTTCTGTGTTTCTACACCTGTTGGGGAGTCTATTCTAGCTGAGTGAGTTTATCGTGATTGTGTCATTTCCATTAATCACAAAGACACCATGGCTGATTTAGTTGAGTTAGACATGGTGGATTTCGATGTCATTTTAGGTATGGACTGACTTCATTCCCGTTATGCATCAATAGATTGTAGAACTCGAGTTGTCAAGTTTTAGATTCCTAATGAGCCAGTTATAGAGTGGAGTAGTAGTTCAGCAGTGCCTAAGGGTCATTTCATTTCGTACCTTAAGGCAAGAAAGTTAGTTTCAAAGGGTTGTATCTATCACTTAGTCCGAGTTAATGACTCAAGTGCTGAGGTATCTCCCATTCAGTCAGTCCCTATAGTAAAAGAGTTTCCAGAAGTGTTACCTGATAATCTACCCGGAGTCCCTCCTGAGAAAGGAATAAACTTCGGCATAGACATCATTCCACATACTCATCCTATCTCTATTCCGCTATCCAGAATGGCACCAACAGAGTTGAAAGAGTTGAAAGAGCAGTTGAAAGATTTGTTAGACAAGGGCTTCATTCGACCAAGTATCTCACCTTGGGGCGCTCCGGTCTTGTTTGTGAGAAAGAAAGATGGTTCCCTTAGGATGTGTATAGATTACCATCAATTAAATAAGGTTACCATCAAGAATAAGTATCCTTTTCTAAGGATAGATGATTTATTTGATCAACTTCAGGGTTCACCTGTTTTTCAAAAATTGATCTCAGATTAGGCTACCATCAGTTGAAAGTTAGGGAATGTGACATTCCAAAGACGTCATTCAGGACTAGATATGGTCATTATAAGTTCTTGGTCATGTCCTTTGGTTTGACTAATGCACCAGCAACGTTCTTTGTTCTTATGAACAAAGTCTTCAAACCATGTTTAGATATGTTTGTCATAGTCTTCATTGATGACATACTAATCTATTAAAGGAATGAGGAAGACCATGCTAGGCATCTCAGAAATAGTTCTTCAGACCTTGAAGGATAGAGAATTGTATGCCAAGTTCTCCAAGTGTGAATTTTGGCTTGAGTCTGTGGCATTCTTGGGCCATATTATTTCCGGTGATGGAATTAGAGTGGATACTCAAAAATTTGAGGCAGTACAGAATTGGCCTAGGCCCACATCTCCAATTGATATTAGGAATTTCTTGGGTTTAGCTGGCTATTATAGAAGGTTTGTAGAGGGGTTCTCATCTATTTCGTCTCCTTTGACCAAGTTGACTCAGAAGACAGTGAAATTTCCATGGTCTGAAGCTTGTGAGAAGAGCTTCCAGGAATTGAAGAAGAAGTTGACTAGTGCCCCAATTTTGACCTTACCAAAAGGTACTTAGGGTTTTGTGGTGTATTGTGTTGCATCCAGAGTTGGTTTGGGTTGTGTGTTAATGCAGAATGGCAAGGTGATAGCTTATGCCTCAAGACAGTTAAAGGATCATGAAAAAAATTATCCAACCCATGACTTAGAGTTGGTTGCTGTAGTTTTTGCCTTGAAGATTTGGCAACACTACTTGTATGGTGTTCATGTTGAAATATTTATTGACCACAAGGGCTTGCAATATGTGTTCACTCAGAAAGAGCTTCATCTTAGACAGAGGAGGTGGTTAGAATTACTCAAGGATTATGACATGAGTATTCTTTACCACCCAGGTAAGGCTAATGTTGTTGCTGATACTTTAAGCAGGTTATCTATGGGTAGTATCACCCATGTTGAGGAAGAAAAGAGGGAGTTAGCCAAAGATGTGCACAGAATTGTACTCCTGGGAGTCAGATTTATGGATTCCCCAAAAGGAGGAATAATGGTGACGAACGGGGTTGAATCATCACTAGTGTCAGAAGTGAAGGAAGAGCAAGACCAAGACCCTATTTTTCTCGACTTGAAGGCAAATGTTCAAAAGCAAAGAGTATTAGCTTTTGAACAATGGGGAGATGGTGTATTGAGATATCAAGGTAGATTGTGTATACCAATGGTGGATGAACTCCAAGAGAGGATCACGGAGGAAGCTCATAGCTCCAGATATTCCATTCATCCAGGTTCCAAAAAGATGTATCCCGATTTGAGAGAAGTGTATTGGTGGAATGGTATAAAGAAGGACATTGCTGAATTTGTTGCTAAGTGTCCAAATTGCCAACAAGTGAAAGTAGAGCACCAAAAGCCTGGTAGTTTGGCTCAGAATATAAAACTTCCGAAATGGAACAGAGAGATGATTAATATGGATTTCATCACAGGTTTGCCAAGGTCTTGCAGGCAGTATGATTTTATTTGGGTGATTGTCGATAGGATGACGAAATCAGCCCATTTTTTGCCGGTGAAGACTATCAACTCAGCAGAAGATTATGCTAAGCTCTATATTCAGGAGGTGGTAAGACTTCATAGAGTTCCAGTCTCCATTATTTCAGATAGAGGTGTCTAATTTACAGCACAGTTCTGGAAATCTTTCCAGAAAGATTTGGGCTCAAAGGTGACTTGAGCACTGCCTTTCATCCTTAAACTGACGGGCAAGTAGATCGCACTATTCAGACCTTAGAAGATATGTTGAGGGCCTGTGTGATTGATTTCAAAGGAAATTGGGATGATCATCTACCTCTCATAGAGTTTGCTTACAACAACAGTTTTCACGCTAGCATCCAAATGGCTCCTTATGAAGCTCTTTATGGGAGAAGATGCAGATATCCTATTGGAAGGTTTGAAGTTGGTGAAGCAGGGTTGATAGGACCAGATTTGGTTCACCAAGCTATGGAAAAGGTGAAGGTGATTCAAGAGAGGCTGAAAACTGCACAGAGTCGTCAAAAATCCTACACAGATGTTAGAAGAAGGCCACTAGAGTTTGAAGTAGATGATTGGGTGTATTTGAAGGTTTCACACATTAAGGGAGTCATGAGGTTTGTTTAGAGGGGGAAACTTAGTCCCCGATATATTGGATCTTATCGCATAGTTAAGAGGATTGACAATGTAGCTTATCAGTTGGAGCTACCACAAGAGTTAGCTGCGGTGCATCCGGTATTTCACATCTCCATGTTGAAGAAGTGCATGTGAGATCCTTCATTGATAGTACAAAATGAAAATATGGGGATTAAAGAAAATTTATCTTATGAGGAGACTCCAGTTCAGATTTTAGATCGCCAAGTTTACAAGTTGAGAACAAAAGAAGTTGCATCAGTCAAAGTATTTTGGAGGAACCAATTTGTTGAAGAAGCTACTTGGGAAGCTGAGGAGGACATGAAAAAAAGATATCCCTATCTCTTTGAATCTAGAGAGAATGTAGTTGAAGGTAATTATTCTCTTCTTAGTACTCCTTGAATTATTGAGTAAGCATGTGTTTATTGTTTTGCTTGTTGAGTGTTGAACTTCATGTTACCACCCTTAGCATAGTGAAATAAAGCTTATTCGAGAATGAATTTTCCCAAGGGGGAGATATTGTAACATCTTGTACCTAGAAACGACTATAAAAAGTTTAAAATATGAAAATATTGATTTTTGGAAAGAATAAGGAAAATCTGGAAATTTTGTCTAGGTTAAGAAAGTGAGTTTTGGCCATTTTCAAATAGCTATAACTCCTATCTCAGGAGGATTTAGGAGTATCTCTTGATATGGTTGGAGAGCCCTTGGAGAGATCTTTCCAACGCAGCTGATATTGCACGATTTTGACATCGTATGAGTAAAATATGCCTTTCAGAAGTTGGGCTGTTGGATTGAGAAAAGTCCCAATCCGGATTTAGGGAAGGGCAAACTAGCCTTTTCTCTAAGTTATTTCCTAATTTGATTTTAGGGACTTATTGGGGTAAAAACATGACTTAGTTAGTTTGGAGAATTGAGAAATACGCTTAGGGCTAGGAGAAGAGAAAAAAGAAGAAAGAAAGGGAGAAAAAGGCAAGAATTCGTCAAGATCATCCAAGCTTGCGAGTGAAATTCATCGGGGGTGATCCCTATTAAGGTATGTGAGTTCTTTCTGTGTTGGGTTAGTTCACCCACACACCAACTTGTTTCAATCCAATTGTTTTGAGTTGTTTACATGTTGAAGAAGTAAGGTTCTTGAAGAACAAATTGTAAAATTCTTGTTAGTTGAGTTGTTGATGCTTGGGGGTGAGTTTATTCATGTTTTCGAGTTTTTTTTCGAGTTAGATTGGTTGTATATTGAGGGTACAAGTGATCCTAAGTGTTTGGGGAAGGAACTATGGAAGTTAGAGAGGTTTAGAGAGGAAGAACGGAAGAGAAAAGTCGGAAGTCGCTGGGCAAAAGGGCTAGGGCGCCGCGCCTGCTAGAGCGCCACAAAAACTTCTCTGATGTTTGGCCTCTGGCGTGTCACGCCAGCCAGAACACCAGCCAGACCTCTCTGAAGTTTGAGGGCTGGCACCCCGCACCTCTCAGAGTACCAGGGACGCCAGTTTTCCCCATTGATTCCCCACCTTTTTGTACTTATTCCTACGCGATGTACCTATGTTTTCTAGTTGTTTCCAACACTCTAAGGTACATCTAAACATCATGAAATCATCCATAAACATCACATCATGAACCTTGAATCCATAATCCAATTCAAGGAAAGTTAAGATCAAAGTTTAGAAGTTAAGAAGCAAGTCAAAACAAAGTTTCTTAATGTTTTCAAGAGTCTTTAACAAACGTTTTAACTTCGTTTTAGTCTTAAGTGTCAAGCTAAGAAAAGATTAAAGAGTTGAGTTCATTTCTCAAAAAAGCTATAAGGAGACTAAGTATTCCCAAAGAGTATATAAATGTTTTCACATTTGAACAAAAAAGGGAACATCGATTCCAAGAGAGCTTTTAAGCTATGTTTTGAGTAATTATATCAATTCAAAGAAAGAGTTTTTCTTTTATTAACATATGAGCTAAGTATATTTTCGGAGTAGTATTGAGCACTGCTATGGGGATGCGAGTTCATAGTAGCTCAAGTCTCCATAAACCGTGTAGCCATCATGGGTAGTAAAGGATCATACTTTTTAGATGACTCCTTAAGATGATTTTAGCATAGACTAGTGGATCCACTAAGTTAAGAGTTCTATATGACGGCAAAGTATAGGACAGTTCTGGGAGCGTGGGCAAGACTCTGTATCACCACTTAGGCTCATAGTGGTGGTTGTCGGTTAGCGAATCTCCCACAAAAGTTATATTACTTTTATGTATAAGTAAAGTTGAGTTTATTATTGCCTTATCTTTAACGAACTAAGTTGTTTATACTGTTTTACAAGCTTTATATATATATTGCATGTGCCTTATTGCTTTATATTGAGTTCAGTTATTCATGAGTTGTACAGAGCCAAGGTAAGTGTTCCTTCTTACTTTTTTCAAGCTTAGGTTATTATTTAGCTTTCCAACTCGCATACTTGTACATTCAATGTACTGATGCCAGTTGACTTGTATCTTATAATGATTCAGACGCTGGTATCCAGGATCAGCATCCAGTGCGCCGTTGATCTAGTCAAGCACTCCAGAGTAAATGGTGAGCCTCCTTACATTCTAAAGGGATCTTTTATTCGCTTTCCTAGTTTTTCTTATTAGGATGTTGTGGGGTTTGTCCCAACATCCATCTCAGTATTATAGAGGCTTCATAGACAGTCAGATAGTTAGTTATGAGTCTCTCATCTTTGTATTGCAGATGTTTTGCTATAAGACTTAAGTTACCAATTTGGCTAAGATGTTATTTCTTTAAGTTTGCTTAAACTTATTTTGTTGAGTTAAGTCTTCCGCTGAGTTAAGTAAGCCAGGACAAGGGTTTGCTTGGGGCCAGAAATGGTCTCCGAGTGCCGGCCACGTCCAGGGTGTAGGCTCGGGGAATGACAAAATTAGGGCAATGTGAGACTCAAAACCTTTCTCTTATTCTTTGTTGTGGGATATGAGATGCTTAAAATCCTTCGAACGTCAATCACTGCAACTTTAGAAAAAGAGTAACGTTGTATATTTCATGTATTTTAAAAAATATAGACACGGAGAGTGAGAGTAGGAGATATGAGCAAGGCACAATGAAATTACTGCATTCTCGGTGTTCCAGAATGATATGCACTTGAGGAGCACGCCTTGATGAACATCTCTTTTCTATATTTACTCTAGACTGGACATCACTTCATGTACTTAAATAATGATTGTGTTGGTGTTAATGTACAAAGTATAGTCATCTAGAAAGTGAGTACTAGATATTTATGGAAAACATAAAAAAAAAAAAAAACTCATTCGTTTTTCCGTTACATGCTTACAGATGGGAAAATCAAGACTAGGGATTAAGATATAGAGGGCGGTTGTGAATTAGTTATATTTACTAAGAGCCACAAAATAAGTATCTTTTTGTGTTCATTATGGTTATGTTGACACATTATAGGATCTAATCCAGAGAGCTATTATACCTCTGAAGAAAAGATTGGAAACTACATATAAGATGTAGAATCTTTTAATTGTGTGAGATCTTTCGAGAAAAACCTTACGATCATGGCAGGCAATATCACACTCATTTGCAAGCTTTATGCAGATATGAACTTTATTACACTGGACTTCTGTGTTTGGGGTTCATAGTTGCTCTTGTGAAGATGAAATATCAGCTTTCCCTCTTAGGCTTTACTTTACTTTATATTAAAATTCATTCACTAACTTCTAAATTTTTGAAAAGTATTGTTTCAATGTGTTGATAAAGTTCTTCAAATATGTCGATTCTCTATTTTCAAATTATTCAATATATATTGTGTCATTTATTTTCAGATGCCAAAGGAATATTGAGATTCTACTCACACTAATATTTACCCTTATATATAAGTGAGCAAGAGAAGGACGAACACTACAATAAAAAATTGTAGAAACAATCAGAGAGATGCCAGACACCAACTTTGCCAACCGAGAAGAGCTTTATCTAGCTTCTTCAAGTAGTGGCAATAGTTAGGACTATCACTATGGATATGGTATTTGTACTTGAATACTCCACTGTCTCTCAGGTTACTTATGCTCCTTCATGTTAGTATTGAAAGCATAGATAATACACAACCTCATTTGCAGATTAATTTCTAAATCTAATATTTTTCATCATCTAACACATTCAAAAATCAATACTAACTTATTAATCAATTGTACATTTGTAGCTTCTGATTTTCTTGTTTACTGTATCATTGTGTAACAAGTAAGTTTTTTTCTTTTTGGAAGACTGTGTTATGGTCATACTTCTATGTCATTTTTGAGTTGTCCTAGTACCTTCTAAATTACTTGATCTATCATCTTCACTATTCTCTCTTTGTTATAAATTTCTCTATGAGCACGCATGTACCACCATATATACCCTTTTTTTAGAATATTTTTTCCGTGCTTATAATATTAGACATAACAAAAATTTGTATAATCGAAATTCTTTTTAAAAATGATCTGAATTGAAGGCTTCAAGGGATTTATTGTTACATTACATGCGTACATTTTGATATTTTCTTGGGAAGAAATTAGGGTGGTCGTTCTTTTGTTTTACCAGCAACTAATGTGCTATTTATTTTGTGAGCTCTCCAATATTTAACATATTCGGTATTTAACCTCTTGATAAAGTTTCAATAACTGATACTAAGATAGGTTCTTGATTTTCTTTTTTGGTGATCCTTATATAATGCTGAAAATGTCGAGGCAGCTATATCAATCTGGAGACAATTATGCGTTCGTATTTTTTCTAGGTGAATCTTATGTCTAATAAAATTGTTATTGATCTGCCTCTAAGAACCAATGGGGGGGCATTCCATTCAAATAATCCATTTTCCATGGCTAAGTTAATCATGATGTTATTCTTTTTTCCTCTGTTTTGTTAAGGCAGGGTATATTGGTATGATGGTTGACTCTTTGAATGACTCATCCAATTATCTCTTTTTGGATTGAACTTTCATTATCTTTACTCTTAATTCCCTTTCTCGAGTAAACAGGGGAGGGAGGGAGCAGGATAGAAGGATGAAGAGAAATGATTATGATGAGGCTGGACTCAAAGGGGTAAGTAGACTGTAGAAACTAGTTTGTTATGCTACATTGTGTAATTATCATACATTGCGGTTAAATGGTACAAGAACATTGATGTACCAAGTTTGAGTTGATCTAGCTAAGAACTTTAAGAAATTTAGAGAGCCTACGTTGTAAAATTAGCATGCAGGCACAAGACACTATTACTTGGTTTGTACCATCTGTGCACAAAATTTTTGAAGATCTGTATTTGCCTTTCCCTAAAGTTTCACATCTATGCTTTCTACTCTCACATCAATCATACCATCATCACTAAGTTTATGCAATTTTAGTTTTATATTTTTTGATTTGCTATTTTGTCTCTTTTTCCTTATTTCTTTGTTGATATCATTCGGCAACAAATGACTTTGCAAAGCGTACAACACATGGAAAAACCAACTACGCAAAATATTCACCTCATGAAAATATAAAATGTTGGGCTGGTGCTGGAGAGGGTATTTTCAGAAGTGACAACGTGCCTGAGAAGATGTCGTAAAGATTGTATATTGCTTCCATGGACAATCTATTGGTGCAAACACTAGAGAATTCAAAATGAAATTTCTTTTGTTGATTACTGATGTGTATCTGTTTGTTGTGGTAACAGATTTCTTCGGTGCTCTGAGAGCACGAATATATGATGATGAAGTGAGGAAATGGGTTTTAAGAACTTTAATTGAAGCCATTGAGGAAAAACTTTGGAACTCTAGAGAGGGACCCCCAACTTTTGACCATCAAAAATTACCCTTGAGAAGCTCTTTGGGTATGGTAACATGCTTGTTCAAGAGCAAGCGAATGTTATAAGAGTCCAGCTGGCAGAAACCTATCTTAAAAAAGGCAACTCTCGAAAATACTAACGTGGCTGCCATCAACATTGGAAATTACTAAGAACCTTCACCAATCTCAAAGTCTAAACATGAGGTTGGGACCATTTTTTTCTCAAAAGCTTTAATAATAAAATTGAAATTCACAGAAAAAATTTCTCTAAAAAGTTTTTCATTATTGTGTGGATGCAGGGGCGTGACATGATAATCATCACGTTGCTTGAAGTCTCAAATGATTCAACTTCAAGGGGTGATGTATTTCATTTCTACAACCTTTTTGAGGCAATTTGTAAGGGTAGCTATAGAAGGTGACATAACTGTTAAATATTGTGTAAATGAATTGTGTTCAGAGTTAAGGGATTACAAACTCCAAATATTATTTTGGTTTCAGTTTTTGTCATTGTATTCTTCTGTAATCAGCTTCTTGAATTGAATTTTAATGGTAGAGGATATGTTTTAAGCGACATTTTCAGTTCTATAGAATGAATGTAAAAAATCATTTATAAGAAGTTATAGTAGAATTGTTTACTCTTTAGTTAGAACAATAATTTAATTTGTATCTTGGGCCCATGCTCTAGCACGGGCAATGCCCATCTAGTAAAAGTAGACATGGTCTGTAACGACCCTAAAAATGAACTAGTGAAACTAGAGCCTAATGTGTGTGCGTTTGTGTTTGTCATGAGATTTGATGGTGTTGTATGTTGTCCCGAGTCATGGTTGAGGTGTTTAGGGGTTAGACGTCAAGGTATGACTCCCCAATGACCACCCTAATGGTCCTTTAGGAGGACCCTAAGTCTACACCCCAAGACCCCAAGGAAACCATAAAGTTGGCCATAAAGGGGTGACCTACGGAAGGGGTCCACTCCCCGTAGGTCCATCCACGCCCCGTGGATGGCCTCCATAGGTCAAGGGGAATCTAACCAAGCCACAACCACCATTGACGGAAGACCAGTACGGTTTGTCAACCCATCCACGGTCTATGGATGGGGGTCTCGTGAATGAGACCTGGTTTGCTGTCAAGGGACATGGCCAACTTGGGGGTGAGATTACCAAGTCCCAATTAATGTATGGATGGTTATTTTAAATGTTTTAAGGTATTTTAAGAGTATTAAAACATTTAATTGGTATTTTAGATTTCATTATTCACTTTTCCCCAAATCAAAACCCTCTCTCCCAAAATATCTTCTCTCTAAGAACTCCATTGAAGACCAAGAGGAGAAGAAGACTTAGGGCTTGAAGAGGTCTGGGTAGATTTTCGTGGGATTCTTCTAGTATAAGGTATGGTGATCCTTCATCTAGGGTTAGTTTTCACCCTAGAGTCAATTTCAAAGAAGTTTTCAAGGTTTTCAAGTTATACAAAACCCTCAGTTTTACTCAACCTCATGGGTTCTTTCATCAAATGTTTTCAAATGATAAACTATGATTATATTGATGTTTAATTGATTATTTAAGGTAAAAATACTCTATGAACCCATGATTTCTCTCAATTCCTAAATTGTGCGTTATGAAGTGGGTTTGTTGATTATGAATGAATGTTGATGGAGTTATGCCTAGATTGATATAGATTGTTGACTTGTATCATCATCTATGCCTAATTATGGTGAATTGTTGTAGTAGAGTTGTGTTAGAGATGTTGATCCACTTGAAAGGTGGAGGTATTTAGTTATGATGTAGTTACTTGATGTTAGTATAATTCTACATGTATTCTTCATTAACCTAAGATTCTAGGGTTATGTCATGAAAGAGACAAATTGAGGGTTTAAATGTGATCCTCCAAGAATGATGAATTTCTCAATGTAATTCCTTAGATTAGATCACCTAGACTTGAATTGGTTTAGGGTAATGCTTCTAAACATGAATTGACTTGATCATGCTATTATGTGCATGTTGATGAATACTTGAAGTATAAAGTGCCAATCATGATGTGATTAATGTATTGATGAGTTGTCGGATCATAGTATTCCCTTATCTATTGTGCTATTGCTATATGTTGGAATAAGTTGGTCCATAACCCTTAAAGGGCATATTGTGAAGGTTCGTGCATGTTGACAAGATTGCGTGAACTCATGATTTACTTGGAAGTTGAAGGTCACATGAACATTGTGCATATTGTGGTATTGTTGAAAGGCCATTCTTCCCTTATCCTTACACTTAATTATGAATGAAGTGTCTAGGATGATAATGTTGTTGTTTGTGTCATTGCATGGACAATACACACACACTCCATGCATAAACATGATTATTATGTATAAATGGTGTTAATTGAAAGTATAGCCCTTATATGCACCTTTACACATTATTATGCATGAAATGTACAGAATCATGTTAATCCTATTGTGTTAATTGAAAGTCCATTCTCATGAGAACACATGATCTTGGTGTGATAGTTATTCTCACATACTAATGTGATTCTAAGGTTGAAAGGTAGTTCTCACCTTTAATGAATCTATGAGCTATTTTAGTGAGTTGTATTGAACGAAGGGTAAAGTATGCCTTCACACATGTACATACAATTCCATACTAATTATGTATAATTGGGAAATAATGCTTAGTACCGAGT
>JAJONQ010038122.1:0-11943 GCA_036250385.1 Solanum microdontum
ACATTAATTAATTCATAGGTATGTATTGACGAAAGATCACACCTTTGAATATGCATTTATGATCCACAACAATAAATTTGACTGAGAAACCAACTTTGAGAATTTTTTTAAAAAAAATTCAGCCTTTTAATGAAAAGGGTAAATGTATACCATTTATTAGATAACGAGGGTATATATGCACAATTTATTAGCCAATGGAGGTATACATGCATCACTTTTTAACGAAGAGTATATTTGCTCTAAATCCCAAAGTTGAGGGGTATATTTGCCTCCTTGCCCTAAAATTAAAAATAAAAAAATAAATTAAAATTTGAAGGTCATATCCCAAGCATTATTGGAGATCTAATTGGGCTTCGTACGTTGAACTTATCTCATAATTGCTTGGAAGGTAATATACCAGCATCACTGCACCAATTATATGTACTTGAATCATTGGATCTCTCATCCAACAAAATCAGCGGCGAAATTCCACAACAGCTTGCATTGCCCACATCACTTGAAGTCTTAAATCTCTCTCACAATCATCTTGTTGGATGCATCCCCAAAGGAAAACAATTTGATACGTTTGAGAACAGTTCATACCAAAGGAATGATGGACTACATGGATTTCCACTCTCAAAAGATTGTGGTGGTGATGATTGGGTACCACAAACGATGACTCTAGTTGAACTAGATCAAGAAGATGGAGGAGATTCACCAATGATCAGTTGGCAAGTGGTTCTCATGGGTTATGTTAATTTTTCCCCATTTCTTCCACCTTTAGTGGATAAAGTTATCTGATACTCGTGGCTAGTGACACTTGTGGCCGGCAAAAGATGGCTAGAGTTCACCCTTACAGTTTTACAGTTTAAGCATTCGCTTGTTGTGGCGGACTATAGACCGTATCCACTTTGTTTTTCTGTGATTGTATTCTGAATCCATTGAGTAGAATTTAGTTGTGTGAATGATTTTCCAAATCTTATAGATCTTGAATCCCCTTAAATTCGTCATTTTTTTATTTCTTTATATTTTAAATCCATCACAAGACAAGTTGGTTGTAGTTTCTATGCTTTGAATTTTAGACGACTAGTTAATCTACTGTATAGGCTGGATGTGATTAAGAGTGGCACAAGAAACACGACATAACATTGTAGTTCAGAGGCGGATTCAGAATTTGAAGGTTCCAAGTAACATTATTTTTAATGTAAAGTAACCACTAGTTATGGAAATTGAATTAGGGCATACATCGCGATCAGTTCATTTTGTTTTGTGTTAATTCGATTCAATTTATATAAAACTTGCTTCATAAATAAATACATGTCAATGGACCAAAATAAATTTGGCACGATTCATTGCAACCCAATTTTATCTTGAATAAATGAGAAATATTTTTTTTAATAAGCAATTACCCCTTTTGAATTTAAACATGTTGTACTTAATTTCCACTAATTGATATTTCTATTAGAACAAATAAGAGCCAAAAGCATTCAAATATCAACAAACAAGTAAAGATTAGAGGGGTAGAAAGGATTTTTTTAAAATTAAACTCACATAGAATTAAATTTTTGGCTATCTTTTCCGAAGGAAAAAAAAAGAGCAAAAATATAATATCTAGATAAATAAGTCTAGTGTTTAAATGTCATATCACTCCCACTTTCGTACGTAAATTCGCCCTGGTATAGATAGTTGGAACTATCAACAAAAAGATTTGATCAATATAATGTCTCCATGGTCCATGACTGAATATGTCTAAACCAAATTAAAAGTTGGTCCCAAAGCTGGAAACTAAGGTTCCCTCAAAACGACAGATTCAAATTATATTTTGGAAAATGGTTTGATCAAGGTCTATGCTATGTGCTATATAAACCTCATCAAAATTATTGAATAGAGACACAAAGCAAGAATTGAAGAACTTAGTAATTTTGATATATATTTTGAGGCACGAAAATGGGCATTGGAAAACTTGCATTGTTTCTGCTATACGCGTTTCTCTGTCAACTTGTTTTCTCCTCATCCTTACCTCATTTGTGCCCCAATGATCAAGCCCTTGCTCTTCTTCAATTCAGCCGAACGTTTACTATAAATCTTGGTACTTCTTCTAGTGGATCCGATTCTAAAACTCTTACATGGAACAAGAGCACAGATTGTTGCTTTTGGGATGGAGTTTATTGTGATGAGACGACGGGACAAGTGACGGAGCTTAACCTCGCTGACTGCGAACTTCAAGGCAAGTTTCACTCCAACAGTAGCCTCTTTCAACTCTCCAATCTCAAAAGGCTTGATTTGTCTAATAATGATTTCTCTGGATCTCTCATTTCACCTAAATTTGGTGAACTTTCTAGTTTGACGCATCTTGATTTGTCGAATTCAGGATTTTCAGGTCTAATTCCAACAGAAATCTCTCGTCTTTCTAAATTACAAGTTCTTAGTATCCAGAGTAGTCTATTAAGATTTAAACCTAACAATTTTGAACTGCTCCTTAAGAACTTAACCCAATTAAGAGAGGTTGAATTTTACGATGTGAACATCTCTTCCACCATTCCTCTTAATTTCTCTTCTTATTTAACTACTTTGTACCTTCAGAACACACAGTTATACGGGGTACTGCCTGAAAGAGTTTTCCACCTTTCCAACTTAAAATCTCTTGATTTATTAGACAATCCCCAGCTCACTGTTAGGTTTCCCACAACCAAATGGAATAGCAGCGCATCACTCATGGAGTTAAATCTCTATAGTGTGAATGCTACTGGCAGGATACCTGAATCATTTGGTCATCTAACTTCACTAGATAGATTGACAATAGCTTTTTGTAATCTGTCGGGGTCTATTCCTAAACCTCTATGGAATCTCACCAACATATATCATTTGGACCTTGGTTATAACCATCTTGAAGGACCAATTTCCGATTTCTTTAGATTTGGAAAGCTCATGGAGTTATATCTTGGAAATAACAACTTTGATGGCCAACTTGAGTTCTTATCCATTAATGGATGGGGGCAACTTGAACAACTAGATTTTTCATTCAATTCCCTAACAGGTCCAATTCCTTCTAATTTAAGTGGTCTGCAAAACCTTCAAGTTCTCTTCTTGTCATCAAACCACTTGAATGGGACTATACCTTCCTCAGTATTCTCCCTCCCTTCACTAACTAATTTAGGCTTGAGTGATAACCATTTAAGTGGAAAAATTCAGGAGTTTGAGTCCGGAACATTGTCTGAAGTTGATTTAAAACAAAATCAGTTGCAAGGTCCTATTCCAAAGTCACTCCTAGACCAGATGTCCCTACAACATCTTCTCCTTTCGTATAATAATCTAAGTGGAAAGATTGCTTCAATCATCTGCAATATGAACATGCTACAAGTGCTAGATTTAGGCAGCAATAATTTGGAGGGAGCAATCCCACAATGTTTGGGTGAGATAAGCGGACTTGTGATTTTGGATTTAAGCAACAATAGTCTTAGCGGGACAATTAATACAAATTTTAGTATTGGAAACCAACTCAAGGTCATTAAATTGCATGGGAATAAGCTAGAGGGGAAAATCCCACGATCTTTGATCAATTGCACGTATTTGGAAGTTCTTGATTTAGGTAACAATGAGTTGAATGATACATTTCCAAAATGGTTAGGAACTCTATCGAATTTAAAGATTTTAAGCTTGAGATCAAATATGTGCATGGTCCCCTCAAAGTTTCAAAGAACCAAAACTTGTTTGACCGACTTCAAATTATAGATGCCTCATCCAATGGATTTAGTGGGAGCTTACCAGCAAGTCTTTTTGAGAATTTCCAAGCCATGAGGATAATTGATCAGAACGTGACAACTCCAGGGTATTTAGGAGATATAGAACTAATTTATGAGTCTCATCTGAGAACCCCACTGTATGTAGGAGATCTTTTTTCTGTTTATAAGTATGTGAGTGAACTTACAACAAAGGGACGAGATCTTGAATCCGTTCGAGTTTTTCCAAAAAACATATTTATTGATCTTTCTAACAACAGATTCGAAGGTCAGATACCAAGCATTATTGGAGATCTCATTGGACTTCGTACTTTGAACTTATCTCATAATGTCTTGGAAGGTCATATACCAGTGTCATTGCAAAATTTGTCTGTACTTGAATCATTGGATCTCTCATCCAACAAAATTGGAGGAGGAATTCCACAACAACTTGCATCCCTCACATTTCTTGCAGTCTTAAATCTTTCTCACAATCATCTTGTTGGATGCATCCCCAAAGGAAAACAATTTGATACGTTTGAGAATAGTTCATACCAAGGGAATGATGGGTTACGTGGATTGCCATTCTCAAATGATTGTGGTGGTAGTGGTGGTGATGGTGGTGGTGATGGGGTATCACAAGCAACAACTCCATTTGGGCTAGATCAAGAAGAAGAAGAAGAAGAAGGAGATTCAGCAATTATAAGTTGGAAGGCAGTTCTCATGGGTTACGGTTGTGGACTTGTTATCGGACTGTCCATAATATACATAATGTTGTCAACTCAATATCCAGCATGGTTTTCGAGGATGGATGTAAAATTGGAACACATAATTATTACAAGAATGAAAAAGCACAAGAAAAGATATTAGTTTGTTACCTCCAGGTATTCAATTTGATCTTTAATTATCAATGAATTTTCTCACCTCCTTCATCCTTATATTCATTCTTTTTTGAAAATTGCAGGATTCAAGTCTAATATGTTGTTGGTGATGCAAATAAAAGCTTTTACTTTACTAGTTTGTGATGTATTTGAAGTGTGCATTTCCCTATGTATAAAAGCATTAGTTTTCGTATATCAATATTTTGTTACATATTCAGCGTAATTATTAGTTAGGTATTGGATTCGACTGCAAAGTTCAATTAATGGATTTATGAAGTTATCTTACCTTTTTCTTAATTACATCAAATAAGTTATTTCATTAACAAGCTAAACTCAATACATATAAACATTTGAGCATTTAATCTTAAGGCGATCGACAGACTTGTAATTTCATATGTTTAAATCCAAGCTGCTATTTAAGTTTATGAATCCGCCCAACAAACTGCTTCTTGTCAAAATACCTAGAAAGTGCAATACTCTGTTTTCAAGTTTTAAGTGGGAGGAATTTTAAGTTCATATGTCAAGTGGAATTGTGCATTATAGGATTCATTTTTTTGTTTTTACAAGTGGTGGGGACTTATCTCGACATATCTTATATAGACTGACATCACTTGCACAAAGTATGTGCAAATAACTCTTAACATGGTGTGATATTGTCCATTTTGGAAAAAACATTCCCCCTACATGTCTCTCATCATTAAGATTATCACTACTCTTAACTATCTTCTTCGTATCAACTTCCTATGCGGGACTTTATTTGTACACCCAACAAACATAACATCTAAGCATTCTGTTGTGACTCATACCTTATTTTATGCACCAACCAACACTTTTATCCTAACCTATCACTATTGTTTTGGAATTTTGACTTAAAATGTTTTTTCTCATGGTCTATACACCAATTATTACTCTTAAATAGACTAATTAAACATTTTTGAATTTTAAACTTGAGATGTTTTTTACAAAGTCTATACACCAATTAATACTCTTATAGGCTCTTTCTTCTTCTTCTTTTCTATAAGAATTTAAATTGATAAATAACTATTTCTTACTTGACTATTGTTAGATTAAATGATCTTCACACACATTGGGATGGTTACAGATTTTTCCGTCAAAGTCTATACACAGATTATCACTCTTACAAACTTTTCTTTCTCCTTTAAAAAAGAAGAGGTTACCCGGTGCACAAAGCATCCTGCGTTTGCAGGGTCTAAAAAGTTTAAACACATGACCTAGACGTCACACAGAGACGCTTAAGTGTTCTTCCAAAGCTCCCTTCGCTTTTCTTTCTCTAAGACTTTAATTGATTTAATAACTATTTCTTACTATTAGACATAATATTCTCAAGGTGAATTTTTCTGCATTATGTCTGATAGTACTAATTTGACAAATGAGATTAATAATGCATAACAGTGTGGGTCTGAACTACTTGTAGAGACGTGGGATTATGATGTATCAAACAAAATTGTATTATTACAACTGTAATTGTATTCATAATAGTCTAAAAAAGACTATTCAATAGAATTTCACTAGAAAATGTGATACGTAATTGACAACTCAAAAGTTGACTGAAAGTGACTAAATGAGCTTCTTGGAATTGATTAGCTGTAGTAGAATTTTCTTTGCTTAATTTGTGGTTCACTATATACCTCATCAAAATTACATTCAATCCATTGGATGTAATGAATCGGTCCCACCAAAATTTGAACTGATTATCAAATGAATTTCTTTTTTTTTTTACCTTTTAAGTCGATACCTATACACCAATTAACACTCTTATTCTAACTAAACAAGCATTTTTTTTTGAATTTTAGGCTTAAATGTTTTTGTCAAGGCCCATACATCACTTTATACTCTGTAACTCTCTGAGTACAGATTCTGTAAGTAGTTTAATTACAATTCCTGAATGTTTGCTGTTATAGTTCAACTTTCTGGTGATCCAAGGATAAGAAAAATAAATTGCATACTAAATTTGTTAGTGCATCAACTGGGCGTTTTGTTTTATATTACAAAAGTAGTATCATTTTGAATTCAGATGCCTGAACGTGACGTAGAGAATGTTGGTTCAGTTCTTAGTAACGATCTTGAGCCATGAAATAAATATTGTGGGAATAATCAGTGACTCACATCGATTTTGACGATGAAGTACTTACTAACTAAGCATAAGAAGATGACAAAAACTTTAAAAGCTATAGAGGTGTCTCTGTTAACATTGCCAGCATCGAAGACAGTCGTGGTGTCATTTCATTGGTTCCTCTGTTTTATAGAGGAGTAATGTGATTGTTTAGCAGTTAAACTTAAACTTGGGCCTTATGTTGTAGATGGACAATCATTTGAACAAAGTTGGCTACTTTTACGCACAACGAGAATAGGCATTTTCGTGATCCATTTTTAAAAATTACTGATTTGCATGAAGCGTGATTCCCTCACAGTTAGAAATATTGTCATGGATACAGCTGAAATGTGCGCAACCATTTCAAAAGAATCACGATGGACAAAGCAGAGTTGCAATCCATAGAGATATGAGATCTTTTATGTTTAACAAGTAAATGTTATCACCTGTGTGGCTGTCCAAGTCGAAATTTCTGGTGTTCACAAAGTCATTTTATTGATACAAAAACATCGTTAGTGATTTGGAACTTTTGATATTTTTCTGCAATCATTTGGATTCTTGTGGACTCGTGCACTGACTTGAGAATATAAAGTTGACAATTCAAAATTTGACTGAAAGTGACTAGGTGAGCTCCTCAGAATTGATTGCTCCAAAGTAACAATAGTAAACTTTTCTTTGCTTAAGTTATGGTTCACAATATACCTCATCAAAATTACATCCGTTGACGGTTCACCGTATTTGCATGTCTGGACTTAAATAGTTCCATCAAAATTTGAAGAGATTTTCGACTAAATTTATTATTTACCTTTAAGTCAAGGTCTTTGCACCAATTAACACTCTTATCCTAACTAAACAAGCTTTTTGAATTTTCAACTTAACTATTTATATATCACCATCTACTCTTATCGATTGTTCTTTTTTTTTCTCTAAATATTTAAATTGATTAAAGGAAAAAAGATTTGATATACCCCTCAACTATTTTATTTAGATCTTATATACCACTCGTTATAAAAGTGGCTCAGATATACTCATACTGTTAAACAACTAACTCATCTATACTTTTATCCTCTAACGGAAGTGAAAAAATTAATTTTTTAATTTTTTTGTAAAAAAAACATATTCACGACTTGGTATATTTGATCCTTCTCACACATTTTTTTAAACTTTTTTTTATTCAACGACTAATTTGAATTATTATTTTATTGGTAATATTTATTTTCGAACTAATTTTCTTGTAAAATTTATCAGAGATATCCCCAAAAAAATTATAGATACAAAAAATAAATTACAATATAGCCACAAAAAAAAATATTAATTTTTTTATTTTATTTTTTCTCTTTTTTCCAATCACAATTCTTTCTTTATTTCTCATATTTTTACACAAAAGAATGAAAGAAAAAATAAAGTAAGTTAAAACAATCATGTGAGAGATGTATCATAAATACCCCTACATATTTTTTTCTAAAACTAAGGGCAAATGGGCAAATATACCTCTCAACTTTGTGATTTTAGAACAGATATACCCCTCATTAAAAAAAAATGGTGCATATATATATACCCCTATCATCTAACACATGGTGCATATATACCCATCTCTACTAAATGGTGTACATTTACCCTTTTCATTAACAGACTGAATTAAAAAACAAATTTTTTAAACTGGTTTTAAAATTTCAAAAAGACCACATGGCTTAAAAATTATCTCATTCATTTTTATGCACCCAGACCTGGTCAAATTTTAAATTAAAAACACAATTCTTCATCTATTCAGACCCGATCCACACTCATTTTATGACTGAGTAGAAAAGGAATTGTTTTTTTTTTCTCATTTGGGTCGAGTCTAGAGGTATGAAAAAGAGGCAAGATAATTTTTGAAAGCCAAGTGATATTTTTTAAATTAAATAAACCAGACTAATACTTTTTTTTTCAACTAAGTAAATGCGCGCGTGTGTGCGTATTATCTAATTTATATGCACACATAATTTGTTTTAAATATTATCATAATTACGATATTCTTCTAATATAAATGTTTATATTAGACGGTAGATTTTAATAGTCAAAAAAAGTTCTTCCAGTAGAATTTCACCCAAAAATGGTAATGTAGAATATGTAATTGACAACATAAAATTTGACTGAAAGTTAGTTGGTGTGCTTCTTGGAATTGATTACTCCAAAGAAGAAGTAGTAGATTTTTCTTTGCTTAATTTGTGGTTTATTCATCCGCCACATCCGTCTATGAATGATAACATTAATTAATTCATAGGTATGTATTGACAAAAATCACACCTTTAAAAATACATTTATGATCCACAACAATAAATTTGATTGAAAATCAACTAGATTTTTTTTATTAAAAAAATCAATCTATTAATGAAAAGGGTAAATATATACCATTTGTTAGCCAATGGAGGTATATATGCATCACTTTTTAACAAGGAGTATATCTGCTCTAAATTGCAAAGTTGAGAGGTATATTTGCCACTTTGCCCCAAAATTAAAAATCAAAAAAATAAATTAAAATTATTTTTTCACTTCCATTTAATAAGAAGATATATGTGAGCGACATTTATAATGGTAGGAATATATGTGAGTCACTTTTATTATAGTAGAGATATATATTAGTCACTTTTGTGATAGAATTTTTCTGTTGTAGCTTTTATTTGAAGTTTTCCTCGAAATAACTCGTGCATTGAATTGGGAATATGTAAATTTATTAGAACTATAAGAGTATAAGTTTGATCATCATCAAGTTAATATACCATCAGATGCATAAACCAAATAACAATTTTATCATAACAATTCAGTTTACAGCTCGAACGCTTGACCTATAGTTCATATAGAACCAACTTTACCGTGGTTCTAAAGCTTCCTTTCACTTTTCTTTCTCCTTTAAGAATATAAATTGATTTTGATAATTGTTTCCTACCTACTGCTGAGATAATATTCATAGGATGATTTTTTCTGCATTGTGTTGGATAGCTATATGTAGTACTATTTGATAAATAAGATTAACAATGAGTAATAATTGTGTCAAGACTACTTGCAAGAGACTTGGGATTGTGACGTTTTAGACCGATAAGGTCTCAAACAAAATTCTATTATTACAAGTGATATGATTTTTTGTAGTACCTTTCAATTAAACTTTCTATGTGATGACTTGACTTAATAATTTGAAACTTTTGATATATATTTTTCAACAATTATTTGGATTTTTGTGCAATGACTCGTGCATTGACTTGAGAATATAAAGTTGGCAATTCAAAATTTGACTAAAAATGACCAGGTGGGCTCCTCAGAATTGACTACTCAAAGTAACAATAGTAGATTTTTCTTTGCGTAATTTGTGGTTCATCAAAATTACATCCATACATCACATTCGTTGGTGTTTCACCGTATTTGTCTTTCTGGACTTAAATCATTTCCACCAAAATTTAAGTGATTTTTGACTAGATTTATTATTTACCTTTAAGTCAAGGTCTTTATATCAGTTAACACTCTTATCTAAAAATTGATGGAAAAATATCTTGATATACCCTCAACTGTATCATTTAGATTTCATATATCACTCATTATAAAAGTGACTCATATATACTCCTATTGTTACACAAATAACTCATATATACCCTTTTCCTTTAATGGAAATGAAAAAAATTAATTTTAAATTATTTTTTAAAATTTTTAGATAAAAACGTATTCTTGTAGGGGATATTTGGTCCTTCTCACACATTTCTTTCTTCTTTTTTTTTTAGTTTACTTTTTTGATTCAATAACTAATTTGAATTTATTATTTTGATGGTAAATATATTTTTTAAGGAACTTTCTTGTAAATTTATCATAGATGCCCCAATTTTTTTTATAGATACAAAAATAAATTACAATACAACCAAAAAATGGTTTTAAATATATTTCTTACTTTTTTTCCATTCACACATCTTTCTTTTTATTTCTCATATTTTTACAATAAAGAATGAAATAAGTCAAAAAACTCATGTGTGAGAAGGATCATAAATAACCCTACATAATTATTTAAAAAATCAATGAAAAAGTGGCTAATATACCCCTCAACTTTGCAATTTTAGAGCAGATATACCATTTATTAAAAAAGTGAATGTATATATACCCTTGGTGTCTAACAAATTGTGCACATTTATCCCTTTCTTTAACATATCTATATATATATATATATACTAGATCGGCCATGCACGGGCCCGACATACTTGATTTTGATGTTATTTTTTAAATATAATTTTGAAAGATTTCAATGTTAATAAACCCTTACTTTATGTTTAATCACTTAGAATGAGCTTAGGTAAATGATAGTGAAAATTGTGATTGAACTAATTTACATGGAATAAAATTCTATCAAATTGACAATAAACAACACAGTAAAGATACAAGTAGAAAGAGCACAACTCTACTACATTGCTCTGAAGCTAACTTTCGTTGCTAATAGCAACTGAGAATACTTTGTTGCCAGTCTTCTTGCATCTAGTTGGTTGTCTTACTCCAACCAAGAGACAATTGTCTGGTCGTACATAAATTTAGAAAGAATAAAATAGTAAAAAATATTATATATACATCATTCAAGCGAAGTAATCCGTATTGAATACCAGATAGGTTAGAAAATATTTTTTTCTTTTCATACTGGGCTAGATTCAGAGTACGTCTTACTAAATTTGTAATACAAGATCTTGATTTTTCATAATCTAATTTTGGACCTAAACTTCTCACAAGTAAATAAGTATTGACATTTCAAAAATATCCGATAAAGGAAAGTCAGCGGCAGAGGAGAATATGTAGCTGCCAAATTTTGTTAAACATGAAATATATGATCTTCTTTAGTTCCTTGAATAAATAAAATGATTTTTTCAATTAAAATATCACTCATTTTGATTCAAACATTTATTAGCATAACATATGTTATACCCCATTTTAACCAAGGTCAAATTAGTGTACAACATATTGGTGATTTCCAAATTAATTAACTTAAGAAGTCGCCACCTAATTATTTTTAAGGTAAATTAGGATACCTAAATTATTAACTAAGTAATACTAAAATGACTTCAATTAAATGGTCTACTAAACTTAAGATTCTAGGTAAGAGTTCTAATTATCCTAAAGGAAAGGGGTAAGGCATCCTTTAAGATTCGTTAAAAATACGATTACCGACCAAACTTAGGTTAATTAATTTTAAAAGAAAGATATGAGTACTAAAGATTAAGTAATTGGGTAACCAAGTTCGAAAAACATT
>JAJONQ010038123.1:0-16865 GCA_036250385.1 Solanum microdontum
CTTAAAACATGACATAAAGTGAAATGATGGGGAATACCCATTCTAAGTCTAAATATATAAAACTGAGTTTAATGACAACTAAAAGATCAAACTCAAACTAAAATTGAATCTAACTATGTCTGAATAAAAGCCTCTATTTGACTAGAGCTGCTGGGACATGCCCCAGGTAACTTCTAGCAAAAACTGAAACTAAAATAAGAATAACTGGATAAAAGACATGTCAATCGTCCTCGAAGAGTGAGGACTCACCACTGATACTGCTGAACTGGAGATTGGGAACCGATCTATGCGTGATCTGAATGTTGAGGACCTGAACCTACATCACAAGAAAATGTAGCGCAGAGTATGTGTCAGTACTTGAAAGGTACTGAGCATGCAGGATATGATAAAGCTGAACAACATATGCATAACTGAACAAAGCAATAAGAGCAAAGATATAATTTGAACATGATGTAAATATTGAAATATACTGAATAGTGAGCTAACTGGATGCAATGACCAAGTACATGACATGCTGAGACTGAATACTAAATTATAACTGATAACCTGGTCAATGTACTAGAATCTGATTGTGGGAGTTACTGTCAACCGACATAAAACCACGAGAGTTATCAGTGGAGTCCGATGTATCGCCCCATCGAGAGGACCCAATATACCTTGCCAAGGGTATAAAGGCATGACTGGCGTAATCACTAAATATGTTGCCCACAAAGGGGACTTATCCTACGGGGGCACATAGTTTTGGGACTATGTGGGTGACTGACCCTTAGTCCACTCGGTATTAAGCCTACTCCCAACTGATTATGTAAATAACACATTATAACTGAATTTCTAAAATACTAAATAGCTCAAAATACCGACATGTTAATGGAAAATGCAACATTAATATACTGATAATGAAACGTTCTTAACTGGGGCATGTATATATGAATAAACTGACCTAGCAAGTGTAATTCATGAACTAAACGAATCTACACAACTAGGGTTCTGAGTTACATGCAAGAACTAAGCAATAATTCCTCAAAAACATGATAATCTGATTTGGATTAGTCTAATAGCTGAATCACAACATAAATCTGAAATTCTAGAAACCCTAGGTTTAAATATGATATAGAGAATCAAGAATCTGACTAAATTTTAGGGACCTAGTGGATGAAAGGAACCCACTAGTGAAATTCCACATACCTGGTGACAAATTTCACGGAGAAAACTTTTGATTTCGGGGCTGGAACCGGAGGAAACCTTGCTGCGTTCTTGGAGAGGGTTAGTCAAATTTTTCTCCTTCTTTTCATTCAACTTGGATGAATTTTGGAGAATGAGTTGACTAGGGTAAGTTCTAATTAAGTTACTAGTAGTTTAGGGGTTAAACGACGTAGTTTAGGTGTCCAATGCATAGGGAAATGACCAAAACGATCCTGACTTAAAAGCTATCGGGGCCAACCGACGGACATGGTCCCACCTACAGTTCATCCTGGTCAGTCGTCGACTGGCTTTAGAGGATGGGATCTGGGGAGTCTGAACGATGGACATGGTCCACATACCGTAGTCCCACCTACGGTCCATAGGTCCTCGCGTGGTTCTGGACTTAGTTGAATTTTCCTGGGGTTATGGAAAGTCTGAACCATGGACCTAGTCCACGGACCGTGGTCCCACCTACGGTCTATAGGTCCTGGTGTGGGTCAAGACTTGGCTGAAAAATTCTAGGATTCTGGGAAGGGAGCTGTAGGTGGCCAACCACAGACCCCACACACGGTCCGTGGGTCACCCTACTGTCCGTAGGTAATGTCGTTGGTGGCACCTGCGACTTCTGATTTTTCTCCAATCTGGTCTTTCTAGCATACGGGGTGTTACAATTAGAGTTATGAATAGGAAAAATACTTTTAGTTTTTAGTAAAAGAACATTTTACCTTTGTGAAGCACACTTTCTAACTTTTGGAGATTTTCAACTTTTGTGCTTGAAATTGACAAATTGAAGTTGAATCCAAAGGGGTTTACTTGTAATTGCTTAATTTCATGTTATCCATGCCTACTTTCATGTTAGATATAATCTCTTTACTTTTGTGATGGGTGGCTAAAACCCCAAGATCTAGGGGGTGCAATTATGGGGTTGGGTATTAATTTAATGTAGTGGATATTGTGATATGCTCTGTTTTGTTGTTATTTATACATGAATTTGGTCTAATTATAATGGGGTTAATTTATGGGTTAAGAATGAAAACTTAATTTCTACTTCCAATCTCTAGTCGATACTCGAAAGAGATTGATTGGAGTGGGTAATTAGTCCAATACTAACAATTTAGGTTTGATGTCTATAACTTGCTTGAAAATAGAAGTTAGGGGTTGGATCTATTTGTCATATTTCTACATCGAAGGAGAGAATAGAGCAAGGCATTGGGTTTTTTTAGATTGGCAATTAGCTGAGACCGAAAGGAAATTTTATGCATAGATGCTTTGAGATCGAAAGATGATTAGTGTCAATAAAGATGAATTAGCCTAGTCATGAATGTTTATCACAATTACCCCTATATGACATTGATTTCCAATCTCCACACTCCTAGATAGTCCTAATTCCTAATGTTATCCTAGGCCCGCCAACTTTTTTCATTGACGAAGAGATCTTTTTGAGGTTTGTCGTTTGGTTCCCCAAGATCTCCTTTTCGATCTAGAATTTATCTCTAAGTGCCTGCAATACAGAACAACTAAGGTCAAGTTATTAACACTTGAATAATCAAGTAGTAGACTTAAAAGAATTAGATATAAATTAATTCTAAAGTCCTCGACAGTGGCTCCAAAAACTTGTTTCTCCCAATTACACACGCAAGTGTATGTGGTCGCGCAAGTAATATAGTTCATTTTAGAACCCAGTTGTCAAACCCAAGGGACTTATGATCAATTTATATTAACTATATTTATTCCACAATTTAAAGAAAGTATTTTCAAGATTTTGAATTTTTACGACTAATGCGAACAATTAAATTATTTAAAGTAACTAACAACGACGACTTCCATTTTGATGATTTGAAAAATTAAGGGACAATTCTAGGGCTGCAGCATGCATAGGGGTTCATGTATCACATCTCATGTAATGAATTAACTAAGGTTATCAAATTACTGATTTACAAGGTTAATTTTTATCATGATCTCCTGACCTCTAATCGCCTACTCCAATTGACTGTCTAACTACATCGTTGAGTGAGGATAGACAGACTCAATTGGCGAGCATTTATATTTCATCTTATTTCATAACCAAGCTCGGTGTTCATCCGGGTGTCAATCTTGAACACGAATCTGAACAAGTGATATGTAAGAGAGATCAAGCTCTTTGTATTATTTGATCTATCTACCTCTTCATTTCTCGAGTTCAAGAATAGACAATATGTTTATTTCTACGGTGGCCAATCATGAAATACTAAAACAAGAATACAAAAGTAATTTAAGCGATAACCAACATTAATTCAAAAACAATTGATTTTCAACAATTACCCATAGCTACAACCCCAGAACAAAGGCTTTTAGCCACTCATAATATTCAACGAATCAAAGACAATTATTTTCATACAATTTGAAATTAAATAAAGAGTAGAGAATCGAAACCTAAGACAAATTGTTTATCCTTGATCTTACATACAAAAAAGAAGTCGAACCCTACAAAAATAGCCCTAGGGTCCTATTTATAGATTTTAGGAAAATAATTTGCAATTCTAACCCAAGTAGGAATCCAAATTCAATTAAACTTCACCTGGAAAGTCGGATGGGAGTTGGGGTAGTTCATGTGGTTTCCACCTGGAATGGCCTCCAAGTGACACAAGGCTGGATCCCTGCGCCACCACTGTGCCAAAAAAGGTCCCAATCGATCTTGGGTTGGTGCCCTGCACCGCCATCGCGCTTGGTGTGCTGGGGGCGCTACGCCAGGCCTTCTCCTCATGTGATTTTGTTGTCCTTGCTTGCTTTGCTCCCATTATACGCCTACATCTCTTTTAGGAACCCTGAAAATAGCTAATCATATATGTTAGTGTGCAATCATCTTAATTCTAAGTCAAAATATATCAATTAGAATAGTGAATGTTCTTAAAACTCAAGTTAAATACCGGTAATTCGTAGTAATTAGGAATATAAATATGCCCAAGATTAGGCTCCATTGTGAGGTCTAAGGGGGCAACAAAAAAATGAGAGCTAGACATGGGGGCATCTATAGCAGGTCCCATTCCAGGAAGAGAGACTTTTATGATTGTCCTAGGACACAGTTTCAGTAGTGCCAGTCCAGTCACCTTGTTCATGCCTCATTATAGGTTTTAGAGGGTGACCTATATAATTGGAGTGAGGTAGGCTTTAGTCAGAGTCATGGGTCCTAGTCTTCTGTTTCAGGCCGTGGCGACCATTCTTCTGGAAGTCGATCGGCTCTGGGTTGCTTTAAGTGTGAGGGGGCTTGACGACTAGTCCAACGATTGTCCCATGCGTAGGCAGAATTCTCCCACTCCACACGAAGCTCCACCAACATCACTGATAATACTCAAATCACCCTCCAAAACCAATTAAAAGAATGAGCGATCATAGTTGGTAAAAACCCTAACAAAGAGTCGGGATCAAATTCCATAGAGAATGGTATATCATACAGAATTCTTTATCGAGAGATATGGACTTTTAATTAGCTCATTTGGAATAGTAAGAAAAATAGGGTGGATGGTACCACCAACTTAATATAAAGCTTTTGTTATCAATTATCGCAATTAAACCAAAGTTCGAATGAAATCAAGAGTTAACAAGCAATCTAGGGGTGCGGGGATTGGATATCAATGTCACATAGGGGTGATTGTGTTGCTCTATAGTGATGTACATACATGAATATGCTAAGTCATTGTAACACTCCAGAAATTTTTTCGAACTAAGATTCGAACCGGTCATCGTAGTGAGTGAGATTTTACTGAGGAATTGAAAATTTCTTAAGTGTTAAGTTCACTAGATGTTGCACCTTGAGTTAGAAAAAGAACTAAATTTGAAATAGCAAAATCTGAAATTTTGCAAGTTATGCTTAAGTATGAGTTTTGGGTCGACTTCAAATGACCATAACTCCTAGATTAGGATGAGTTAGGTGTGCTACCAGATACCGTAGGAAATACCTATGAATTATCTTTCCAACGCCGCTGAGTTTTCTAATTTTCGAGGTCGGATGAGTAAGATATGACTTTTTGAAGTTAGGCTGTCCAGTTAGGGAAAGTTAACCGGATTTTAGAGGGGTATTTTGGTCTTTTCCTTACCCAATCAGATTTAATTCGTTTTTAGTAATATTTTAAGGGTATAATCCTATTAGGTTCGGTTTTATAATCCTAGTTTACGCCTAGGGTTTTAGTTGAGAGTTCAAGAAGAGAAAAGAAGAAGAGAGAAGAGGAGAAAAGAGAAAGGATCCAAGCGTTCGTCGAAATTCTTGAGAGTTGTTGCGGATTGTCTCCATAGGTTTGAGCCCTAAGAGGTATGTAAGCTTCCATAGTGTTGGGTTAGTTCACCCACACACCAATCATGTTATTTTCAGAGAAATTTCATTCTTGAAGTTGAAAGATTAGAGTTCTTGATGAGTTCTTGATAGGTATTCTTGAAGTTTTTTCTAAATCTTGTTGTGTTGGGTTTTTGATGATTTCTTGAGATCAAAGTGAGTGTTTTAAGGTATTTATTGAGTATATTAGAGTGTAATTATGTTAAGTAATTAATTCTAAGTGATTGGGGAAGAAACCATTCGATTCTAGGCGAAATAGGGTGAGAAAACAAGCAAAGAGTTTCGTCGAGTTTTTCTGGGTTGGGGCCTAGCGTGATGCGCCAGCCAGAGCGCCCCAAACCCTCCTCTAAAGTTTAGGGGCTGGCGCCCCACGCCACCCATAGCGCCAGGGTCGCCTGCCCCCTCTAGTTTGTCGTCGGTTACCCCGTTTGAGTTCGTTTAAAGTGCAGCTTCACTCCTTTTTTATTCTAACTACTCTAAGCTACTTCTAAACACCAAAAATCATTCATAACATGATCATAACCTTGAATTCATAATTCAAATTCAAGGTAGAGCTAAGAGTTAAGTTTTGATAATTCTTTTGAACATTCTAAGAAAGTCTCTTTTAGTCCTTTTGTGGAATCTTCTACAACTTCTAGTAACTTGTTTCAAGACTCGAGCAAGTGAGTATGAGGATGGGGAGAATGTATTCATGAGTCTTCCTTGTCATCATGATATATTTCTTATCATGAACTATAACTCTTGAATTCATAATTTACATTCAAGAGAGAGTTAAGAGTAGAGTTCAAGAAAGCCTTTGAGTTCAATTGTGAATCCTTTGAGATCAACTATTGATTTGAACTAAATTTTGAGAAAGTAAATATGAGAATGAGAATAGATGTATCATGAGTTCCATAATATTATGTAGACCAACGAGTCAAGTCATTCATGCCCATAAATTTTGTATGAACTCCATAAGTTGGGTATCTATGAGAAGAGTAATATCTCCATGTCCTAAGTCTTAAGTATTGAGTTTCTAACCCATTTGAGATTATAATCCTAATCATGGGACTATTACCTATTACCCATGAAGTCCATGAGTTGAGTTGTTCATGCCCATAATTCCGCATGAACATTATAAGTCAAAAAATCTTGAGATGAGAAGTATGTTTGAGTCCTTGAGTTGAGTAGTTCATGCTCATAAATTCCGCATGAACCCTCTGAGTTGAGAATTTTTGAAGTGAGTAGTATTATTGAAGTTCTTGAGTTCCAAGTATTGAGTTCTATCTATGGTTATTGAAAACCTTGCATTGAGTCATTCATGTCCCTAATTCGGCATGAACCATATTTTAAGAAGTCTTTTACAAATGTTTTAACTTTGTTTTAAGACTTAAGCTTTGAAGTTAAGTAAAGAGTAAGAGTAAAGTCTTTTATAAACGTTTTGACTTCATTTTAAGGCTCAAATTTCAAGTAAAGCAAAGAGTAAGAATTGAGTTCATTTCTCAAAAGTTATTAGGGAACTATGTATTCCCAAAGAAGTTTATAAATGTTTTCATATTTGAGCAAAGAAAAGGGAACATCGATTCCAAAAGAGCCTTTGGGCTAAGCTTTGAGCAATTATCTCAAACTAAAGAAAGAGGTGTTTAAAACATATAAGAGCTAAAGTATATTTTGGGAGTAGTATTGAGCACCGAATTGGGGATGCGAGTTCATATTAACTCAAATCTCCATAAGAACCATGTGGCCAACATGGGATTTAACGGGTCATACTTTTTAGATGATCACGTAAGTTAAGCTAGTGGATCCACTAAGTTAAGTTAAGGTCCTATACTGATGGCAAGGTATAGGATGATCCTTGACAGCGAGAGGTAAAGTGTTGTATCATCACTATAGCTCTTAAGTGAAGGTCGTCGGTTAGAGAAACTCCCACATAAGTTATTGTATTATTATATACACAGTTATTTGTATTTTTACATGCATTTCAGAGTTATGTTGTATCCTTGCATACACACAGAGTTGACAATATATTTTAAAAACAGTTTGTTTCTTTATATTGCACTTGTTTTAAATTGCTTTATATTGAAATGAGTTAAGTCATATTGAGTTGAGTATCCAGAGTTGAGTACCCAAAGTCGAATATCATACCTTTGAGTTGAGTATCTAAGTTTGAGTAGTTCTGAGTATCTTATCCTTGAGTACTTCTGAGTTGAGTAAGTATGAGTACTTCTGAGTATCCTTGAGTATTCCTTGAGTTGCGTAAGTTTGAGAAGAGGTAAGTATGTTTCTTTTTATCAAGTTTCAAGCTTATGTTAATGTTTTAGAATTCCCCTTACATGCTCGTACATTCCACATATTGAGCCATTTGGCCTGCATCTTCTCATAATGCAGACACATGTATTCAGGATCATTAACAGGAGCTTCATTGATACATTCGAGAGTTCGAGTTAGCTATGGTGAGCCTCCTTGTTTCTGGAGGATTTCATTTACCTTTCAGTTATATCAGTTGTTAGGATGTCTTGGATCTTGTCCCGACTGCATCTTTATCAATTAGAGGCTTCATAGATAGTCAGTATAGTTGAGAAGTCTGTATTATTTATTTTATTAAATGTTTTAAACACTTAAGTTGCCTATTTTATAGTGAGTTGAATATTATTTTTATATTCAGAGTTTTCATTTGAGTTAAAGTTTTGTATTTCAGTTTCATGAATTTTTATTCAGTTTTTAAGCTTTGTATGCTTGAATCAGTTTTCCGCTTGTAGTTAGCCAGGATGAGGGTTCGCTTGGGGACCAGCAATGGTTCTCGAGTGCCAGCAACGTCCAGGGTGTAGGCTTGGGTCGTGACCGTCGTCTTTAATGACGCTAATCATCTTTCGATCTCAAAGCATTTATGCCTAGAATCACTTTTGGTCTTATCTAAATGTAAATTCTAAACAACACAATACCTTAATCTATCCTCTCTTTCAAGAATAGGGCAAATATATCTAACCCATAACCTCTCTTTCTAGCAATCCATACACAAAAAACATAAATTGCTAGTATAGAACTAACCACCCACTCCAATTAATCTATTTCGAGAATCAACCGGAGATCGGGAGTAGAACTTAAGTTTGCAAACTTAACCCTTAAGTTAAACTCACAGTAATTAGACCAAAATCATGTATGAATAGTGATCTTGGGCATATTTATTTGCCTAGGAGACAAATTACACCCTTAATTTAGCTAAGTTTATGGACAAATTCTAGTGTTTGGTAGTATTTGAGTCAAATATTTCATTTTGATTAACCAATATGATTAATGATTGTAGGTTGTCAAAGAAGAAGAAAGGGTACAAAGAAATGGAATCACGAGAATGAGGAATGTATTTTATTGCTAAAGCGCAAAGGATAAAGACTAAGAGGAGAAAAAAGAAGATCAAAAGTGAAGAGATCGTATAAGAATAACCTCTCCACAACACAGATAAGGAATTAGTTATGTTTTCCAGAAGATGATATCGAGGCAGAAGACTCCATATCCTCTCTATATTGCAGAGACAAGGTGTTTTATTGAAGTAGGAAATAACATGCCTATTGTCCGTCGCAGACCTGTGTCCAAATTCTTTGCCAATTTTTATAAATTATAAATAGACTCAGATTTTATTAACCTAATTATTTTTTTTTTGTGTTTTGAAGAATGATGCTTTTGGTAGTGATTTCATCGATTGGTAGGGTTCATTCTTATTCTTTACTTAATTCGATCTCTCTTATGTTTATTGATTATTTCAAGATTGAGAATTATACTATGAGTAGATAAATTACCTAGTTCTAGGGTTGTGGTAACAAGATGATTGTATTTTATTGACTTTGATGGATTAATTTTGGTTATCATATGAATCTCTCGTTTGCTCCTAATTTAGTATTTTGTGACTGGCCACCATTGAACTAAATGTATTGTCTGAATTGAACTTGGGAGAGGAATAAAAGGATAGATCGTGGGGCAAAAGGAGCATGATATTCTATAGGTTTAGGGTTGATTTGTATATAGAATAGGGATATACCTAGAAACCTTTCTTGGTTAATGGACAGGATGAAAACATAATGCTCGTTAATTAGTTCAGTCTATCCCCACTCAACGATGTAGTTAGGCTGCCAATTACCATAGGTGATTAGAGTTTGGGAGACCATGATCATACATTTAACCCTATAATCGATGATTCAATAATCGATTTCCATCTATTAAAGAAGATAATTTTCATGAAGCCATAACAGGGTGCAACCCTGGAATTTCCCAAGTCATTGTTTGAAATCCTATACAAATTGAATTGTTGTAGTTTAACTTAGATAATTAATCATTTAGAAATATATATCACTCTTCTTGATAACACTCGCTCTAAACTGTAATTATTTAAAAGATAGAATACGATCAAATCTTAAGTCCCTGTGGATACGATACCCGGCTCTTAAAAAGAGCTACTTTAATACTTGCACGACCACGTACACTTGCGTGTGTGTTTGGGCACAACAAGTTTTTGGCGTCGTTGTCGGGGAATTTAGAATTAAGGAGCATTTAATTTATCTAATTTCTTGAGTTTTTTGTTCAACAATTTGAAAACTTGATCTTAGCTATTATTACTGTTGGTTGTGTTTGAACTTCAAGCTAGGAGACAAATGGGAACTGGTAGAGCCACTCACTGAACCAGAAAGATTCATTCAGTACCAGAGAAGTCAAGTACGACTAACTTAGCTTGTTCCTCAAGTTGGGAGTGATCTCGTTACACTAGTAGTAGAGGTTAAACACGCCGCACATGTAGTGATGTTTGAATTGAAGCAGAGTATGGTGCAACTATTGCACTCTAATGGGCATATTACTGGATTATCTGATGAAGACCCATAAGTGCACATACAGAACTTCTTGGAAATCAGTTATACTTACACTCCAACTGGAGTGAACCCGGATTATGTGAGACTCACATTCTTCATCTTCTCTCTATTAGGAGAAGTAAAATGGTGGTTTAATTCTGAGTCAGCGAACTCTATCACGTCGTTGGATGATCTTGCTTGAAAAAATTTTATACGATTTTTTCCATCTGAGAAAACAGCCACGCTGAGGAGCGAGATACTAGTTTCCAGCAAAAGGAGAGGTAAACTTGTACCAGGGTTGGGACATGTTTAAATCTATGTTATTAAGTGGTCCGCACCATCATCAAGCTAACGAGGTGTTGTTCCATACCTTCATTGAGGGTTTGGAACCAAACACCAAAAAATTACTTGATTTAACTGTAGGAGGACAAGATTTGGAGAAGTCTTATGCTGAATAGAATTTCACAAAGTGAGTGGAATGGAAGAGGAGCTAAACCTATGATGCAAAGGGATATTGGGAGGCTAGAGATGGATGTAGTTACAACTTTGACTACCCAAATTGCTGCCATGCAGAACATGGAGAACACTCATATCAATAATCTGTCAATGGGACAATCGCAGGCACATGTAAATGTGGTACAACAATCACAAACATGGTGTGATATATGTGGAAGTGGTGATCACATAGCAGATAGTTGTGGAGCGAACCCGAATTCAGTAAACTTTATAGGTAATGCACAACGAGGTGGGGGCATCAAAACTACAGCAATACATATAATCCAAGTTCATGGAACCATCCCAATTTCTCTTTGGGAGGAAATCAAAATTAGGCACAAGGTCAGAATCAATATAGACCTTAAGGTAATGTGCAAGGTTACCAACAACAGGGTCAACGAGATAATCAAAACAACCATCAAGGGAACATGACCACTAAGGATATGTTGAAGAAATCATGGCCGATCAGGCTAAAGAAAATGCGAACATGGAGAAAATAGTTGCAGAATTAAGAAATAACCAACTGGCAACTCAAAATCTAGAGAAGTTGTTTGGGAAATTTGCTAGTGCTCATAATCACCCCCCTTAAGGAGATTTTCCTGGTAATATTGATCCTAATATGAGGCAAGTAAATGCGGTTGGTACGCGTAGTGGGTTGCAATTGGAGGAATTAGCTCAAAAGAAGAGAAACAGTGAACCTTTAGTGAGGGAGATGAAGACCTAGAGAGTGGGCATAATACACATGTGGAAACAATGCAACCAATAATGAAACCACCTCCGCCATTTCCTCAAAAGTTTAAAAAACAAAATAAATATGAGTGCATCAAGTTTCTCTCTCTTAAAATAAGTTCACATTAATCTGCCTCTTTTTGATGTTTTGTAGGGAATACCAAGGTATGCCAAATATGTGAAAGAGATCGTAGAAAACAAGAGGAGATTAACAGAGTATGAAACTGTGGCACTCACTGAAGAGTGAAGCTCCAGGATTCAAAATAAGCTACCCACCAAACTCAAAGATTCGGGTATTTTTGTTGTTCATATAACCATAGGAAGAAGCATTCATGCCCGAGGGTTGTGTGATCTAGGACAAAATATTAATCTGATGCAAACTTCTCTATACAAGAAATTGGGTTTGGGTAGTCCTAAACCCACCACCATTATCTTACAGTTGGTAGACCGTTCGGTAGCTAGGCCGGAAGGTGTTGTGGAGGATGTCTTGGTCCAAGTGGGATCATTGATATTCCCTGCTGATTTTGTTGTGCTGAATTTTGAACCGGCTCTTAAGGTGCCTTTCATTCTTGGGAGACCCTTATTGGCCATTAGTTGCTTTACGATATATGTAGTAGCTGGTCAACTGACTATGAGAGCTCACGACAGAGTTGAAGTGTTTCGATGTGTATAAAGCTCTGAAATTACTGATGAATCCACAAATTGAACTCATTTAGGGCTATATTTTAATAGAAATTGTGTCCTCAAATGCTTATTTTATCTCAATATTTGATGAAAACACTTAGGTTTCAGGTATTTGATGTTTGAAGGAAAACATGGACACTACGTCACAAAAAGGAACGTAAAGGTTGAAAAGAACGAAGAAATAAAGGCCTGAGGATCGCTGAGTCCACTTGGCGAGTCGTCGAAGGGTCTTAATTCGCATTTTGTTCCAATGTGCAGAGCCCTTAAGGAAAGGATCAAGTCGGCAGAAAAAAGGAGCAGTTGATGCATCGTCGAGCAGTTCCGCAAAGTAGTACCATGTCGCCCAATGACCCAGAGCACGACGATGCTGAAGGCTGGTGCAAGACGGCAATGAACTACACCAAAGGGAGAATCGCCGAGTTGATCGGCGAATACGACTAACGATGCCGAATGATCCGCTGCTACACAAATCTGTGAAAGCTATAAATACTAGTTAGAGTTGTAGTTTTAAGAGTCGAACAATTATTATAATTTTCATATAGACTAGTACTTTTTGATATTTTTGCTCTAAGTTTGAGAGGGTTTTGAAGACTTAAAGAAAAAAGGGTTTCATCTCCAAGGATTTGGAGTTGGGTCTCTTGGATTCTTCGTTCTTGGCCTGTAACAAGACTTAAATCTTCATACCCATTTGAATGCAAGCTCATTTAGGTATAAATTTCTATCTCTTGATGTGTGGCTAAAAACCCCAATTCTTGAGGTGTGATTTAGTGAATATGGGTTAAGATAATTGTTGTTCTTGCTTGTTGATAGTTTAATCGTAGTTTAATTGTGATTTCGTTTAGTGGTTGTGGATGAATTTAATGAATTTGTAGTTGCAAATACAAGTTTATTTATGTGTTTTCGGCTTGCTCGAGAGAGAGGTCGTAAAACTAAGACCACTAGATTGATGGCCAGTGTGAGTAGGTCGACATGAGGTTCAGCTTAAGAGAGTGAACCCTAGTCCCATGTCCACACAGTTAACTCGAGAGAGTGAGTGGGTTAAGGCGTACGCTTTTCTTCATATGGCAAGTGGATGTCCGAGAGGAACGCATTTGAAATGTGGTAAGTTGCTCGAGAGAGAGCTTATCCCCCTTAAAGCTTAGCCTAGTCACAATTACTCTATGAATCTTCTATCGAAAGCATGTACCCAATAATCTAGCTTAATTCGTATTTATGTCACATCCCAAGGATCCCCTCTCATTGATTAGAAACCATTGTTTATTTCGCTGTTTTTACTTACTAGTGACAAAACCCCCCATTGTTAATTGACACGTTTGTGTCCCCCTTTAATTTACAATGTTTTTACTTGTTAATATCTTTAGCTACGACTAGTTAGAACAAAAAAAATTTCTTTTATAAACTCTCAAAACCACTCTCTTGGGACAATCCCAACCTTTGGTTGGGTTAATAACTATTGTACAATCGTAGACACTTGCATCAGAAGTTGTGTCTTGATTACACAAATAGCAAAATGGCGCCGCTGCCGGGGAGTGGTGTTATTTGAGAATTTCTAGATTAGTAGAATTTTTTTTTGTTCTTCTTAGTTGTAGTCTACTTCCCTAAGATTTAGTTTTGTTTTGTTTGTTGTGTGAATATTTCAAAAAATATGAGTGTTAATTATAGCAACGGTAGATAAGTAGGCCACCAAGACGACATCGGGAATCTCAACGATGTCAACGAGCCTAACATCAATGGCCCCCATCTCATGGGAGGTGTTGGAGCCATCCGTTTACCACCAACCGAGGGAAATGCAGTGTTTCACATAACAAGCACCATGTTGCAACTTCTGCAACTAAAGGGACTTTTCAGTGGACTGGCTCATGAGGATCCTCACGAGCATCTTTGAAACTTTGTAGATGTGTGTGGACCATTCTCGTTCAAAAACATCTCTCAGGAGTCAGTTTGGGTAAGGCTATTCCCTTTCTCGTTGATGGGAGAGGCGTGGAAGTGGCTAGCCGAGCTACCACGTGAATTCATCACTTCCTGGGAGGAGTTGGTAATCGTATTTCAAGTGCAATTTTTGCCTCCCTCGAAGATGATGTCACTGCGGGATAGCATCCAGAGCTTTAAACATCTAGAAGAAGAGCTTCTGCACGAAACTTGGCTAAGGTTCAAAAAGTTGGTGCTACAATGCCCAACCCATGATTTGCCTAATAACGTGCTACTTCAGTACTTCTACCGGAGTTTGGACTCGGTAAACAAAGGTGTCGCTAACCAACTTTCACCTGGAGGCTTGATGCAGCAACCGTATGCAGTAGCAGCCCAACTTTTAGATGGCATGACGACCATCAATAGGGCATGGTACACCCGTGAAGACCAAGTCTCCCCTCTCACATTCAAACTATCCAAGGAGCAGATGGACAAAGATAATGAGAGAGACCAAAACATGGCCAACATCATGACACAACTTGATATTTTATCCAAAAATGTCATGGGGGCCGGTACCCGTGGTGTCAATATTGTGGGGGTCGGGTACGCAAATCATGATAAGGCGAATTTTGAAGCCTTATATAATAAGGAGCTGAACTTCCTAGCCAACCAAGGTGGCGGTTATCGTTCAAACTACCCAAGGCAGGGTGGTAACCAAGGTTGGGGTAGAGATAAAGGATGGAAGGATCGTGAATGGAGGGACCGAAATCCTAATTGGAAGGATGGGGAGAAGGATAGATATGTGCCTCCCTACGAGCGCCACAAGCTAAAAGATTCATAGGGTGGTAGGTTTGAGGATATACTTTCGCGTATCCTCAACAAAGTTGAAGGGTCAGACAAAATGCTGAAAGGCATGAAAGAAGATGTTTCTACCCTTAGCCAGACCGTCACCTCCCATTTTATTTCAATCAAGCAGTTGGAGACCCAAATGGGTCATATATTGTCTTACCTCAATCCGAGACAGCAAGGGGGTTTGCCTAGTGATACTATAGGTAACCCCAAGAGTGAGGTTTGAAGGTGTACTTGCGTCCTGCCACGACATTAACTAAGGCGTTGTTTGGAAGCAACCCAAAAACCCTTTAATTGCTTTCTTATTTCTGGATAAAATAATGGTGTGTTGATTGTGCAGATGAAAGTGTGGAGAGTGAACGAACAGTGCAGATTGGCGAGCAACAAGTCCAATCGGTGAATCGCCAAACGGTTCAGCGACTTAGAACCAGACCGCTGTTAGACTCAATACCATCTTGCATTAGAGTCTGTAAAACTCGGCGATCACAGGAAATTATTTGTGAACTGCTGGCCGTGTCGGCGATCCCGATAGAGACCGCCGTTTGGTCCCCCAACTTAAACCAGAGGTCCTATAAATTTCGACGAAAAATTAAAACAGTCGGCGTTCCACCGAATGAGTAGGCGAGCTGGACTAATGTCGCCGAGTGGGCGAGAACTACACGATTTTTGCAAGTTAAAGGTTTAAAAGTTTCAACTTCATTCACTAAGTTATCTGTCCAAACTCACACCTGCACTCTACTTTCAATATCTCTACACTTTTAATAGTATTTCAATTGGTTGATTTGTGCTCGGAGTTGGATTTCTTTGCTGCTTTGCATTTCAGTCATACCGTTATCAGCATCAAAGGTTGGTTGCCTAACACTCAAAATTATTTTATAGAATTTGTACTCATTTGAAATATATGTATCTTGTTCTTGTGTGTGTCCGTATTAATCTCTAAATGTGGCTCAATTTCTTTATAAGTGTTGAGACCTCGTCTATTTGAACTTATTTTGGGCTATATTTTAATAGATATTGTGTCCTCAAATGCTTATTTTATCTCAATATCTTATGAAAACCCTTAAGTTTCAGGTATTTGATGTTTGAAGGAAAGCATGGACACTACGTCGCAAAAAGGAACGAAAAGGCTAAAAAGAACGAAGAAATGAAGGCCTGAGGATCACCGAGTCCACTTGGTGAGTCGCTGAAGGGTCTTAATTCGCCTTTTGTTCCAGTGTGCAGAGCCCTGAAGGAAAGGATCAAGTCGGTGGAAAAGAAGAGCAGTCGGTGCATCGCCGAGCACTTCCGCGAAGCAGTACGATGTCGCCCAATGACCCAGAGCACGACGATGTTAAAGGTTGGTGCAAGACGGTGATGAACTACACCAAAGGGCGAATTGCCGAGTTGATCGGCGATTCTGACTAACGATGCTGAATAATCCGCTGCTACACAAATCTGTGAAAGCTATAAATACTAGTTAGAGTTGTAGTTTTAAGAGTCGAACAATTATTTTAATTTTCATATAGAATAGTACTTTTTGATATTTTTGCTCTAATTTTGAGAGGGTTTTGAAGACTTGAAGAAAAAGAGGGTTTCATCTCCAAGGATTTGGAATTGGGTCTCTTGGATTCTTCATTCTTGGCCTGTAACAAGACTTAAATCTTCATACCCATTTGAATGCAAGCTCATTTAGGTATAAATTTCTATCTCTTGATGTGTGGCTAAAAACCCAATTCTTGGGGTGTGATTTAGCGAATATGGGTTAAGATAATTGTTGGGTCTTGCTTGTTAATAGTTTAATCGTAGTTTAATTGTGATTTTGTTTAATGGTTGTGGATGAATTTAATGAATTTTTAGTTGCAAATACAAGTTTATTTATGTGTTTTCGGCTTGCTCGAGAGAGAGGTCGTAAAACTAAG